>WYDF02083164.1:0-11092 GCA_009867245.2 Adranes taylori | reverse complement strand
ATTAAATTAGTCAATTTAGATATATTGTTAGAGGATTTCTTATTTAATTTATAATTTATTAAGGAATTGCTTATTGCGATTATTAATTAATTGAGTTAATGAGAGTCGGATATCACATACCGAAAAATTGTTGATATAGATATTGCACATCTCATGTGAGAAATAGGTATGATTAAAATAGCATTTGTACCATCCATCACGGTGTATAAATTGCAATGAAGACGACTATGGAGTTATTGGAAACCCTAATCACACAATTTTCAATTGTTCATGCAGCCACGGACCGCACATCACTTAAACCCAGAGTAAACAGAGGTAGATTAAGGTTAGTTAAGGCCAGGGGCCCTAAATAAAATATTGCGCCTTATCCCTTAAATGTAAAGCGTATAGTTACATTTTTCGGGGCCTCTAAAGTGTCGAGGCCAGAGACGCGCGCCTCGTGCGACTACCCTTAAATCCGCCTCTGCAGAGTAAATGAAAATGCATCCCCTGTTTATTGCAAGCAAACTTAGATATTAATTTATATATGTGCGTAATAGTAGTAGTCACAACAAATGTCTTATAAAAATGCCTTCGACCACAATGAAACAAAAAATGTCAATAGTCACAACAAATGTCTTCGGCATGCAACATTAAAAACATCAAAATATTCCATGTTAACTTGGTTACATTCAAAAACTAATAATTTATAATACGAATTTCCATTTCTAGCAACAGTCAGCTAAAGTTTAAAGCCGTGATACGTTTAATAAAGAGTATTCTGATGATCCCTTGTAATAACGGGTAAAATGGCCCCATATATATTGAGCAAGCCATTTTTTAAGCCGTTTTTTAAGATATTTATAGTGCTTTAAAATTAAATCAGCTGTTCTATTAAACATTCTGTATAGCTCTACAATTCTAAAGACTTTTTATACAAAAATTAAGCAATAGAAAATTTGGGGCTGTTTTCGAGAAAATGTTTGCAAAATTAAAAGCACCGCAACACAGTATATTTTCTAAAAATCTATGCACTAAAAATCGATGCAACCTTTTAAAAAACTAAGAGCAGTTCAAACTTGAAAAATAACACCATGTAACACTATAAATACAATCGGTAGTAGGTGAATAGGTCTAGTACATAAGAAATAATTCATTCAAAAATATATGCGAATTAATCTAGCCGTTTTGTTATTTTACTGCCCACAGCCCTTCTGTAAGCGATACTTCTAAATTTAGTCTCGATACCTAAATAAGGGTGTTTGTTAGTACGCACCCTTCAATGTTTCATCTCGGTGTTGGAATAAAACATGTCAAGTTAACGAATGACAACAATGAACATGACGGAAAGAAGGAAACTCATGTCAGATTAGATGCATATTTCTTAGCTTATGATAATATGCAAAAAAAACGGAAGAAAAAGACATTTCATGCTTGAATTTTGAAATGAAAATCTAGGTGTGAGTCACAAAATCTAAAATTTTTAGTCTAACGAACCAAAACCGAGTTACCTAAAAATAGTTACTCGACGATTACCAGTACTTACTATCAGTAGATACAGTAATAGAAACTTCAACTGACATCATCGAGCCAACAAGGTGAATAAAGCATTTGCAATGCTCACACTTGTTCAGTAGGTTTACCACAGTTTTCCAAATAGGAATATAAGAATGTCTACATTTTGTAGGCAAACAGTTAACAACAAAAAACAACGCAAACGCATTATACTTTTACCGTACGCGACACGTAGGAAGAAATATTAAGTCGGCAGTAAAATTATTAATCTTACTGCGTAGTTAATATTTCTTACTTCGTGTCGCTTATTGCGAAAATGCATTTGTTTTGCGCTGTTTCTTGTTGTTAAATGTTCCTCTATGAAATGTAGAAATACTTATATTTCTATTTGGAGAACTGTGTCTATTTCGATATACTGGACACGTGTGAGCATTGTATATGTTTTATTCACCTTATAGGCTCAATGATAACAGTTGACGTATGTTTTACCGTACCTAGTGATACTAAGTAATGGTGGAGTTACTATTTTTGAGTAAGCGTGTGTTAGAGGATAGAAACATGCTACTTGACATCTAAATAATAAATCTCGGTTTTATTATAAAAACTCAGGCTAGTATATAAATCCTATAATACAGGTAAATGAAATACAATGAAAAAATTAAGCATGTACTATTCAAAAATGACTTGGTGTTTTCTAGACCTTTAAAACAAACTTGCATTTTGTTACTTAATTGATAACACATTTTTTGTGTCGCGTGCCAAATGACTCCGTTCTAAAAATGAGGCTTGTCTGCATGAGGTTGAAAATGCAAGCTCTTATTTACATTCTTGTTACATATTTTATTACGAAAGCCATATGATGATATATCTTTGTTGCACACATATGAATTCTAATACCCTTTGAGCATTACTTATCGAAATCAAATTTTTTTACTAGTACAAATTTCAATTATGTCATACAAGATCCTTTCTTTTCATTTCTTGTGTAATATTTTCATTTTTATGCCAGAGGACTTTTTTATTGTAGGGGCTAGATTTATTAAATGGGATTTAATCTGCTGAATATGAATACCTATTAATTAATTGATTATGTCTTTCATCAGATGCTTTCCTGGAATTGTCTTCGAGGATAAGCACCGTTCTTATCCTCCAGATATCCCCAGCAATCTGAAGCAATTATGAATTGGGTTGTTTTAGAGATATTCGGGAGCAAAGGAGTTGAGGTTCGCATCCTCCAGATTTCCTCCAACGATTTGAGGCAATAATAATTTGGTTACATGTTACATTGAATATTTTTAGAGATATCTGGTAGTATGGAAACCATGGTTGTCAGCCTCCAGATATTCCCTGTTAGTATAATGAAGTAATTAATAACTAAGCAACAACTATAACATGGCGAATTATGTGATATTCTCGGAACAAGTACCTTGACAATTTGAATTAATATCTACCAATTTAAATAAATATTGATTTTCTAAATAACAAAAATGAAAATTATATGAACAGCAATGTCTTGAAGTCTGCAGATTTGATGAATATGTATTCTCCAGATATTACCCTGTTTAACCACTTAAACATCTACAGAACGAAGGAAAACTTTCAGCATCTTACTTTTTCTTGATATATTCCTTCTTCTAGTGCTCCAGAGGCTCTAGAATCGTCCGTGTATGAGACCAGAATAGATTTCAGAAAGTTACTGATATAAAATCGTATTTTTTCTTTTTACGACTATAATGCTTTATTTTATAATTTATTCGCTTTATATTTTATTCGCTTTGCATGAGATTATATAGGGTTGGGTTAGAAGTCACTACTATTAATTATTATATTAAAGTACGCAAACACTACAATGATGTACGCAATAACACGTTTAGATAACGCAATAACACGTTTCTGGTTTATTTTTCACTAATTAATATATATATGCTTCTACTCGCAATTTTAATTTACTGCCAGTATGTCTTGAAGCTAGTTACAATACAAAATTTGTTAGAATGATTCTATTTCCATTTTCCATGAGCAACGTAACAAGTTAAAAAATATCGAAATAAAAATATTATTTGATTTTATGTTAATAATTTATTTTCTGATTGGACTTTTCTGATTCGACTTTTCGTCCTAATGGCTTCATCGTCGGCTTCTCCATCGTGTCGGTAGAATTAAATGCATGAATGTTTAACACAGATGTTGTAATTTTATCCAGCCCGTGGACATGATGAAAATATAGAAAATGTTGTAATATGTATTATTGAAGATGCAATGAAATTTTTTAGCGTAGAAAATAAATTCGTGGTGATATCGGATTTATTCGCTGTCATTGGAACAAGCGCCGATAATGCTCTTCTCGCGTTACTCTGATTTTGGATCTCCTCCATCTCCGTTGTCTCGTTGCGTGAATGATTGTCCTCTTCCGATCACGTGGCTCTCATTGTTTTCTCGCGACGAAGATTTATCAAGGAATGGTTATAAATGATTGATATGAATGAATTAAATAAGAAGTGACTGATGCGATTACGAAAGATTCACCAGAAAGTTATGAGGTAGTTTAGGTATATACCTGTCCCGATGCTTGTAGAGCTTATGTTACTGAGTGTAGGTGAATGTAATTTCATTTTAGATAAAATTGTGTTGGTGACGATTGTGTTGGTGGCGCCTACTATAGATGTCAAACAGATTCAAAAGTGCGAATTCAGCTCACTTCATGAGAAAAAGTTAGTAATCTAATAGAGAATTATTTCTCTTTAAGCTGTGCGAAGATTTTCATTCAAGAACTATCAGAATTAACACCGAAAATGTGTATGAGGAATGCTAACTGGAGTGGTTCCTTTTATGCGAATTCTCTGTCGCATAAAAGTCGGTTGAAAAAAAGGCGTAGGTAGAAGAAGGGTTCTGCCGCAAAACTTTGGGAAGGTTGCACTTCCGACGAATAGATAAGTTTGTGACCGTTAAGAAATTTAAGAATTGAAATCGCTCTATTTTGTTAATGGAAGCATAAATAGTGGAGTGTGTAAGCGAAGTAGTTTGTTTACTGTAATCTATAAATTTCTAGTGGTGTACTACAGCGAACTATGTTGTATATAAGCAACACACTTTTACGAAACGAATTATTTGTAATTAGAATTTTTGCAGTGTTTCATATCATGGGTGAAAACTAACCTTCAAATCGCCCTAAAGCAAGAAATATAAAGTTAACTTGAATGTATTGCGATATTATAATCACAAGAAAAAGCAAAACACGTTGCAGAGCACGTCAAAACATTCTTCAAGGTCTACACATGTATTGCCATCTAGCGGCAACAGATAAAACAAGACAATGTTGTTTGCTGCAAATAACAGTCATTGGGACTTTCAGATCTTCCATAAGAACCAAGAAAAATACATGTTTCTTGATCACTTTTTGCTTCTGTTAAGTTTGATAACTTTTTGCTTCTGTATTTGAAAATTTGTTGAAGTCGTCTACTCTATTTATCATGTACTTGGCACGCCTTGGTATTTAACATTTATTTGAACTTTGGGAGTTTTATTTTTCCGGAAATATAGCAAAATAAATGTGACAACTGCACTTTTATCACAAATCTGTAAATAAAATGAACACACTTCTCTAAGGGTAAGTCTACTAATTTCCAATCATATACATTACATATAGGTTGAGTTTTGAATATGTGATAAAACTCAACACTCATTTTGGCCATTTTGCATTTATCGAGGTATTTGGGTGTTTTATGTATTTGTATAATTTTTGAGTTGAAATCCATTTTATTTTTCGGCTCTTTGTAAACCCGGGCTATTACCCGGGCTCTAAGAATTCGACAAAAAACCTACATTTCAAAATGTTCCACTTGTTTCTATATGCTATGAACGTAATTTCTAAGTTCTAGGTCCAGAGCGCAAGTGGAATATAGTTCAAGGCCATAGTGCATAATTCTACAGTTCTAAGCGAACATAGGTGACTATTGGAAATGTCACTGCATTGATAAACGTCGTTACTTTTAAAACTTGAATATATTTCTAACGGATTCGAAATTAATATACAATTATTTTTTGTGTTTTTATCTTAAACATTAGAGCTGCAAAGTGTAACGGTTTATTGGAAAAAAGCAGTGGGAAATATTCGTTACGTTTTCGGTTTTTTTTAAAGAACTCATAATAAATCGCTACTTTAAGTAATAGAATTAAAAAAATCGTTAGGAATATTTAAAATGCGAAAACCCTATAGATTTGAAGAAAGAGCTCATAACCCTATAGATTTGAAGAAAGGCAGCCATTACAAGTAATGGCTGCCATTCGCTTACTAATTTTTCCGGCGAACTGACTTATGGCTTGTTTATTCTTTTAGAATAAACGTATGAAGAAATTTTTCAGGTGTATAAATGTCATGTTGTTCCTTGCTGATTGAATTTTGCTAACGCTGATATCATTCTCACAGCTTTTATTTTTTTAAAGGTAACAAATCATATTATATGAAATTGGATGGATAATACTTATTATTTCATTATTAGTATTTCTAAATTGATTAATTCATTGCATTTCATATTTATTTGAAACACTAAATTAGATTTGGTTAGGCAATTTATATATTTTATAGTCGGATTACTCATAGAATTAATGAATTAATAGATAATACGTATTGTAATTAAACTAATGACAATCCGGTATCACTACGGGGAAGGAATGGAGATTTCCCTTTATAAACCTAAATTTATAATAACTCAATGTATCTGTGTACGTTATAAATTAGAGAGGCTGACTGATTGTATGCACATTATATAATACGTCTCCAGAAAATTGTGTCTGTTTTGTTGTCATGTTCTCTCAATTGATGCAGTTCGGCCCTTGTCTCAGCTTGTATATACTCGTATTATAGTTCTTGAATTATTTTGTTTTTTCAACACAACCAAAAATTACGGATCGCCTAATAAATGATATCTAAACAATACAAGATTTAGACTCATATATAGCGCCTTTGTCCCCTTTGCAGCTGTGTCGCAGTCCTAGCTTTTTGGCCTACATAACTCTCTGTAAGCTCGCTGATGAACAGTATAAATGTATTAAGAGCGCAAAATAGTTATAACAATAACAAAAATTGGATTTGGTGCAAAAAAAGAGGAAATTAGAAAACAATGTTAGAATTATAAAGAAAATAATGTGTGACTCCGCCTCCCGGTCTATACCGTAGAAATTAGATAACAGGATGTTATAACTAAAATCATTATTTAGTATTCAATTACCTAAACCTTGACAATTACCTCAAAAGTTGATTAGCATAACATTTGGTTTGCACAGAATCGCATAGATGTCGCTGTAGAGTATTATGCAAACATTTATTTAAGTAGCATGTTTGAAGAACTACTCACTGGCGAATGTATGAGTATTTAAAAGATAAACATAGTCTCTTGAGCAGCAGGATGAAAGAAAGTATAAAGAAAAATAAGATATATAGTTATTTAAAAAAAAATTATAAAATGCAATAAAATTATAAATTGTGATGTGTACGTTGGAATGGTTTAAAAATATTATAAAGAATATTGAAGAATGTTAGATTTTGTAGATCTGATTGAAATATAACAGTAATAGTCGAATTTTCACATAAAATTTCTATTTTGTAATTTATGTAAAATATTATTTATTAAATTTGACTGACACCATAAAATACCGCAAAAGCAATAAATATATTGATACCAGACTATCATCAATTCAATTAGTATACAATTGCAATAAATAATTTTCTAATAATTCACCAATTGAATGAACTATCCGCTAAGATAATATATAAATTACCTTATCGAATCTAATTTTTTTAACGATTATAATATACCAATTAATGAATCAGTTTAGTAATAACTAATTATCAAATAATAAATATTATTAATAGAAATTCATACGTCAGGAAAATATAATCCCCAGAAACAGTGACCCGCATAGAGAAACATGTAACTATTTATATACATGTACAATATCGTCATACGTGTATGTTTATTCTAAAAGCATATTATGTATTTTGTCAAAAAGTAAGCACCATCTTTTACTTGTAAATACATGAATGTTCCATCAGATGTATAGGATATTTTCGCATTTTTGATATCTGTAACTACTTTTTGTTTTATTATTTTGAATTTGACGACTTAACAAATTTCCTTTCAGGAGGCGATTTATTATTAGTTCTTTATGATAAACAGCGTAACGAACTTTTCCACCACGTATTTTCAATTAACAGTTACACTTTGCAAATTCGATTGGATATTAGTTTAAAGAATTTATCATAAGGCGTCTTCAATATAATGCTTTTAAGAGGTCGACCACATAAAGTTACCGCCGCTTACATTCTCTTAAATATTCGTCAACAAAATAATGCTGAAATTTCTTAACGTATCATGAATAACTTTTCTATTGGTCGGAAGTTCAACCTTTATAAAAGTTTGCGACAGAAGCTTCCTTCAAGCTACGCTTTTTTGCGGCCGATAACACGGCTCAGGCGACTCGTTGGAAGCAACTTCTTCACAGAAAATTTGCATAAAAGGAACCACTACAGCTAGCTTTCCTCAGACGCATTTTGTGTTTTATTCTAATAGTTCTTGAGTGAGAAACTTCGCACAGCTCAATTAAAAATAATTATCCAGTAGGTGATGGAACTTATTCCTATATAGAGTGAAAAATCGCTATCCGGAATGATTTGTTCTAAGTAAGCGCCACTAAAAAATCGCTTAAATTAAATTAAAACTCAAATACACTCAGTTGCAAACATTGCACAAACGTCAGAGCAAGTATTCATATATATTACTTTATCTAATTTTCGGCTGAATCTTCTAATCTTTCGACACCATCATGTAATCCAAATTCTTCACTCTTATATCATATCAATAGTACACATCCCTTTCTGCATATCTACTTCTTCAATGAGAAGACGAGGGAACTAGCAAAAGAAGACGCCAAACGACTGGCGTATCAGTTGAACAGAAATGAACACGACAAGACACCTGAAAACCGATCACACAACGCTGTCCACGCAAATTGCGGATGCTAGTCAACGTACTTGTTCCTGTCACTCCACTGAAGCAGAAAGAAGAACCTACTACATCCCCCGCCTCACCGTTATCACCTACAGCTCCAGGCGATGTGCCATTACCTCTGAAATGCAACAAGAGATGCCACAATAAAGCAACGCGAGAAGAGCATTATTGACGCCTGTTGCGTTATTACTTCGACTACACGGATGAATCTGACATCACTACGAATTCATAATCTACGTTATAAAATTTCATCGCATCTTCAATCAAACATTTGGGAACATTTTATATGTCTTCAATATGTCACTTGGCTGGAGCTACCTTCAACATCTGGGTTAAACATTGACCCATTCAATTCTACCGACACTTTGGAAAAGCCATACAAAGATATCCACACTAATGGAAAATGGTATGGACATCTTAACAATTTTTGCATTGTATTTAGCTTCACAACATATTGTCAGTAAATTAAAATCGCAAGTAGAAGCATATATTTGATGTTATAAGTATTAGAGAAAACAAACCAGATTATTTATACATGTTATTGCGTGCACCATTTTGGTGTTTACGTACTTTATTATAATAATTATGAGCAGCGACTTCTAACCCAACCCTGTTACAAAGAAATAGAATACAACATAAAAAGCAGTATAGTTGTTAAAATTAAAAATTACGATTCTGCTTTGAGAAGAACAATTCAGTGGGATGTTATCATAGAATCATATCTATATTTAAGTTGACAGAATGTATGAAAAAAATTATTTCGCATTGAAAATCTAGATGTTTTGTTTTCGGCTTAGATACTGAATGCCAGTAACTCCTGAAGTCACATAAATAGCAGATTAAGTGACCGAAGTGTCGAGCGTGAGCCACGCGACCGACGTAATGCTCAGCATATCGGTGCTAGCGTCATCGTCATCTCCACGCGTTTCATAGCCAAACGACACTCGATCGAGTTAGTATCACGATTATAACACGACATCTATACAGATTTACGTATAATGGACCATTAATCTTAAACGTTATTCAATATTACGAAGCGTCAACAAATATGAATATTAATGTATTCTAGTACTTTATATTAGCAATAAAATAATATACAAAATATTACAAATAACAAAATTAAATTAAATAAATAATTGGTTTTCTACTATTTAATATTTAAATAAATTAATTTTAGAGACACATCAGAAATCACCTTTAAAATCAGGATGTCACATAGGAACATATTGACTTACAGCTCTGAGCGGAGGATGAGGTGAAAAGTGATAAGTATCCCCGAAACATAATCGTTATCAAATATTAGTGAGATATCAAATATTAGTACTATATAATGTCTATAGAGAAATGGTAAGTAAATTTACACTATTGCTGTAATAACAAATTAAATGAACGCGGATTCGTTCTAGGAAGTGATAGAGGAGACGTTATAGAGAGCGCAAAGCCAATCACACAAAGTCAATCAGAACGTGTGCCTAATTACGCTTGTGACTGATATAAATTCAGTCACAAGCGGGTCAGGGGGTCAGGAAACAGAGACATAATAACAACAATTAAGATTGGCAGGCTAAGATGGGTAGGACATGTAGCACGCTATGACAACAACGTGCCAACGCGAAGAAACTTTGAGGCCATACCAACCGGCAGTAGAGGCAGAGGGAGACCAAGCTTGAGATGGAAGGATGGCGTTTCCGAGGATGCCAAAAAAATTGGTGCAGCTGACTGGAAGGTCCTTGCCAGAGGCCGGAAAGGATGGCGGACGAGGCTGGAGTAAGTCGAGGCCCTGTAGGGCTGTAGCACTACTGATGATGATGATGATGAGATATAAATTAATTTGTAGCTCTATGATTCATATAGCTGAACCCCATCGGGCTTCGAACCCCATCGTACACTTTCTGATTAGTTTTCTCTTAGTTTTTTTTTTATAATTTAGTTTTCTAAATAGATTATAGTTAACCCGGCGTCGGTACGATATTATAAGCTCCGCCATACTCTACAACATTCTAACAATACGCTAACAACAGTCACCTTTGTCAAACTTTGTGTATCTCCATTTTAGAGCTTTCGTCATTCAGAAACGTTCTCATCTCAGTTGACTGTGTACCGGAGTAAGCGTTAATTCGCAGTTTGGTCAGTGCATGCATGTCGAATCGTGAAGAGAGCATGTTGAAGATGAGAAGAGAGCATGTTGAAGATGGCATGCATGTTGAAGATGGGAAGAGAGAATCGGCGGAATATAGAGATATCACCAAGCTCATCAACAAAAATATGAGAACCGATCTACGAAAATATAATATAAGATTGCCCAAAAATACTATTGAAAATAACGGAAACATGAAAGTCTTAAGAGCTAAGATGAAAAATGCAAAAAAAACTCATCTTCAAGTTAAAAGATACGACAGGTGCTGTACAAACGGACAGAAACAAGATCTTAGATATCGCAAGAGGGTTTTACGAAGATTTGTTTAGATCGAAGCGACCGAAATTACCTACAGAAAGGAATGATCCTAGACAAGACATTATGAATGTTGGATCCGAGGAATTACCTGATGTAACTGAAGAAGAACTGAAAGCTGCTTTGAACGCAATGAAAA
>WYDF02083153.1:0-11093 GCA_009867245.2 Adranes taylori | reverse complement strand
TGATAGTAACATTTTTCAATTTTGCAATTAAAATTACTTTCACACAAATCAGAATAATGTGATTTATTCGGTGCGAAAAAACATATATGGGCTATTGAGATATAGCTAAATTATGCACTCAAGGAATTAAATTTTTTTTAAATTCTAGTTTAATATATATATATATATATATATATATATATATGTATGTATGTATAAGAGTCACATGCAGCTCGCGATCCGTTTGGTCACTATTATAAACATTATCTAGTGACTATATAATGTTGATAAAAATGTTTGTATGTTTTCCAGTCTAGTACGTTCAATTTAACAAGAGAGAAATCACACTCCAAAGTTGTGACTTCAGAACTTGCAAATGGAAGCGTTTTCCATCCTAATTTCATTGAAACCTACAGCTGCTTCAGTGGAAGCTAATTAAATTTACTAAATGAAAATTAACTTAATTAATTTTATAGATGTAACTGTTTACTCTTTCACATTTATAATGTTTACTCTTTCACATAGAGACATTTAAGACATCGCCCCATAAGCTCACATATATGCGTACTTTTTAATGTATTATACGCTTTTTCAAAACTTCTATGGCATAGGGCTTAGATAGTGATTCCTAATACTGATTCCTAATAGTGACTATGCTACAATAAACTTAGAGGGACTCCGGAGAGTAGAGTTGTCTGCGCAGTAGGCCAATATGAGGAGCGGTGAATTTATAGGTTAATGAATTCGCGTATAGGTGCATTCATAATTCCATGTTTGGCGTGCGAAGCACGCTCGATTGCTGCCCTCTTAGCAATCAGACAACAAGTGAGGTAAGAGCGGCTGCAGGCCTCCGCACAGCGAACAGCGAAGAATATTTGGGAGTGTCACGGAATCTCGCATTTAGTTTAAATCTATTAATTAGTGATTTTAAATTTGCATTAACGGAGGGCTGATCTTATAGTATAAAGTATGAAAGGGGGTTTGAAGTAGTGGATGGACTAGAGATTGAAGAAGGATATGCGAGAGTTGTGGTTCTCAATATGAGAAAAGGTTTGCATGAATTAGTCGATGAAACGGCAACGGCAACGCGGATAGTAAAGCTGTCCGGGGCGTAGGCAAATATGCGGATCATGGAATTCATGGGTTGGCGCATGTGTGCATAGGATAATTTACAAGTCGAAGGCAGTTTGGCGTGAGAAGCACACCAGAATGTCCTTTTAGAAATTATCCGACGAATGGGTCAGGTGAGACCGCAGGTCATCGGAAAGTGGAAGCGAAGTTGCCCACACCGTAAGTAAATACGGGGAACTAATGAGTCAAGAGCGGCTGCGGGTCGCGGCAAAGACGCTGATTCCACCATAAGCAAATACGAGGACCGGAGGATATTTTTAAATAAAACTTAAATTCTCTATACAATGGCTAGGGTTATACAAGTGAACTTGGATAACCCTAGCCCCTAAATTTGCTACTGATTAGTGTTTTAACCTTTGCTTAGTCTCGCATGTATCCAGCAAATACATGGTACCAATTATCACATATATCTTATAAACAGCCAGTAATACGTAAACGTCCTGTTATCTATTGCTTGAATAACGTATTTTGAATAAATTATAAGAACAACAAGACTAAATTTCTCTTTTTGATGTTGTTTGTTTAGAGGCAGCTGAGAGCTACTTGCTATGTATCTAACAGAGCGTTGTATCTGTGGCTGTTGGCCACTTATGTTGGCTGCGATAGCCATCTTTTTCATGTGTACCTTGTTTGTTTACATAACCTAGACTAGCTGCTTTCAGTTATACTAAACTGGTTGTGCGTGTAGGTTCTAATACTTTTATTATTCTAAAATAGTGTTGTGTTAAATCTTAGTGTATTATTTTATTGCTGTGATGAGCGAAAAAATATTTAGATTTTTCTAAATTAGATGATGTTAAAGATGCTGTGCGTCTTATTTATGACGATGCTGAATATAATACCAAAATGAACACTATAGACCACTTAGAAGAGTCAGACTCATCTGATCTAGTAGAAACGAGATCAGTAGAATCTGACACTTACCATGATATTAGCGATGAGGGAGGAAATATTGCGGGGTAACCAATGAACTCGATATTTTGGTAAGTAGGCTGCTTGATATTACATAATATAGTTCTTATGTAGCATTAAGATTTTATTTTTACTTATTGGCGTCATATATTTTTATTTTTTAATCAATATTATTTCAGGTAAAGATGCAACAGAGTGGAGCAAAATACCTTCGACATCGAAAAAAATACCTCCTTATAATATTATGTTAAATTGACTGGTGTGATTGGCCAAATTGCTAAAAATGCAAAAACGGAACTAGGATGTTAGAAATTGTTTTTTACCGGCGACATGTTGGCATTATTAGTCCAAAATACAAATCAGTATAGAAAAGAAATAACTCAGAAAGAACTCAGTTGTATTAAAAATGAAACCGAAATGAGAGCCTATTTGGGATTATTGTATTTATTTGGCATATTTCGAGGAAGGCATCAATGTTTATCAGATGTTTAGGGTACCCATGGTTTAGGGATCAACATTTTTCGTATGCCATATCGGAAAAGCGATTTCGATTTTTACTTAGATATCTCAGATTTGATGATATGCGAACCAGAGCAGCTCGACGTGAACATCACAAATTAGCAGCAATAGGAGAGATCTTCCAAAGTTTTCTCGATAATTGCAAAAAACATTACTCTCTTGGCCAAAATGTGACTATTGATGAAATTTTGCTTGCATATCGAGGTAAATGTGCATTTCGGCAATATATTCCATCTAAGCGGAGTAAATATTACATGTCTTATGATATGACAAGTCTATTATATGACCGATGCAAAATTATTTTATACTGCCAATATGGAAATATACTGTAGACAATAGTCTGAAAATTTTTTTAAAGAATCCAATCCTGCAGATTCAGTTGTGGTGGGCTTTTCGGAACCAATTTTTGGATCTGGCAGAAACATTACTGCAGATAATTGGTTCACTAGCGTAAAATTAGTGCGCGATTTAGAAATAAAGAAAATTTCATATGTTGGTACCATAATAGAAAAAATAAACGCAAGCTTCCAACAGAATTTGTTTATCAAAAAAAAAAGAAAATGTTATAGCAGCATGTTTGGTTTTACTTATAACAAAACTCTTCTTTCTTATTCTTCAAAAAGAGGGGCAAACCGTCCTTTAAGTGTCTAGCATGCATTCTAATTGTAACAGAATTGAAAGTGAAAAATCGGAAATTATTTTATTTTATTTGGGGTAGATGTTGACAAACTTTGCGCCACATATAATGTTGCGGGTTCAACAAGAAGATGGCCAATCGTCATATTTTGTCAACTCATAAACATAGCGAGCGTTTTATTTTTAGGAAATAAAAACATGTTTACCACTATACGGAACTATTTGAAGAAGTTATCTATAGATTTAGTGGAAGACTAGCTAAATAGAAGATCACAGCTAACAAGTCCTCCAAAAATAAAAAATATGCTATAAAAGTTATAACGGACAAGTTTTAATAAGATAATATATTAATTTGAAAAATATTAACGCCGACTAATATAGGATATTACCGGGAAAGGCTTAATGAGTCACTTTTTTAATAAGAAAATACATAAACTTGAAGGACATTATTAACTCAGCGCAATACTAGAAATTACTTAGGAGCATAATAATGGGAAGATTTTAATAAGATAATAAATAAATATGAAGCAGATTGAAGAAAATCTGGAAGTGAAGAAAATCTGGAAGTGACCGAGGAAAACTATTTGTAGTAGAAAGTAATTCTATAGATATAATGCATTACCTGAAAGCCCTTAGGAATCAACGTACCAACTCTATATATAAAAGAAGCTGAGTCGCTTTTGTTCAGGACTCTAAAATACAGAAATTTAAAGAAGAACCAGGAAGTATAAATAAATACGAAATATCCTGATTAATTCCAATCGAATAACACTAAAAGAAATAAATCACATAACCAAGAATGTCGTGTAGGTAGTTTTCTAAGTAGGTCAAGTTAGGATCATGCGGTAGACAGAAACTATCAAACCGAATAGTTCAAGAAATAAATAGAGTTGGCACGATGGAAAATAACGACGGTATGTTAAGAGTTCAGAATCACCAAAAGATGAATGGCACTTATAACGGCACTCAGGAGTGGTGAAAATTTAATTTAATGAAATTTGCAGAAAATTATTAATAAAATTTAGGATAGAAATGGGAAACAATGGCGTCTATGAAAAGACATTCGTTAAGTGAAGGATAATATTAAATAGCCTCTAAATTAAGCCTGAAAAGGTTTGGCAAGTTTGAAATGAGACTGGATGAGATCACTACAGTTCCGGAAATGAAATAGACCGCGATTTTATAACACCAAAGAGGAGTATGTAAAGGAAAATTTTCGGACATCCAGATCTTACGGTCGAGAAATGCAGAGTTAATAACGACTTTTCGGCATATTGGTAAATAAATCTATCAATAAATATTAATGTATCTATGTAAGCAGCAAAATAATTTAGATAATTAAATGCCGAATGCCCTAATGAGGTTTTCTTGGTATCAGCTGTGAGCTGCGTTAGGAACACCATATCGATGCAGTAAATTATGGAGAAATCGTTGTGAGATGCAACATTCGAACAAAATTTTCTGAGTCGGGAGCATAAATTTGGAGGTCAAATAAACCAGTACCACATCTGAGATCTGAAAATGGAGAGCCTGATGGAATGTGCCACCGGTAAAGTTGCAGAGCACACCTGTACGGCGGGGTCATCTCCTACACTTGAACTCACGTAGAGTCGACTGACAGGGTCTTTTTATGGAAAAACGCTGGTTCGATAGTGTATCTATTCATTGTTATACATTTGATTAGAATCTAATGCCGGAGTTAACTACCTTCAGTAGCTAATCTTGTTTTATTTTTTTATGTCATACAATTTATGAGGGTTTAGAGACCAGTAAAGCTGGACTTGGTGCTGCTTGCAGCCCATATTCATTTTAAAATTTGTTAGAAATTTAGGTAGTGAGTGTAAGATCATTTTTGAAAATTGGTATTATCTAGCAGAGTGGAGATAGTTCTATAGAGATTGGAGGGATATAGTTTATTCATTAGAGTAACGACCTTTTTGTCCAAAGTTAAATTAGTGGGGGTTTTATGTTTAAGAGGCTATATAAGAAGGGAATGTAATTCATTTGTGGATATTAACGGGATTTTACCATCTACTGAAATTTAGATATAGATTATGAAATTTAAATATTCGAGTTAAAAATAATAAATTAGATATAAATTTAGATATAAATTAGATATAAATTTGAAATTTAGAAAACGAGTATATATTTTTGGGAGAAACAAAAATTTGATATAGCTAATGGCTATCAAGAATGGAGAGCCGATTAATATATTTATGATAGAGCATTTGAGATTAAGCACTCGGTGTGTTATTCAGGGTGATTGTTTGTTTTGAATTGGATTGTAACGTGAGTAGTCTAATGCAGTACAAATTAGAAAGTAGGCAGAATGTACAGGTGAATATTTTTTGTCGATAAAAAAATACAGCCTACTTGTTATTGATTTTTTATTGTTATTGTGATACCTAAGTTGTGAGGATACCGTTTGGGTACCTGATAATATATTATATTATATGAAGTGAAGTTTTCTATGTGAGAATACTGATCTGATAGTATCATACAGGACAGCATTATAATTAATATTCCTTTTGATTGTATAGTGTATTATAAGAAACCTGAATTGTGAGAGCGTTGATTTGGGACATATTATATGGAAGGGTAACGTAGTTACGTGAAACGATCCACCGGTTGTGGAGTAAAAATTTTGTGAATAGTGCGGTGTAGAGACTAATATATTTTGCCATTGCGAACTTTTTAATCAATGTATAGAAAATCATTCGGATTGGAATAATAATTCCAAAATTTAAACATTATTGTATATTAACATATTTGCTAATATCATTCGCTTTGCTGCTATAATTATGTAAATTGCTCTTAGCTATGTTCGCGGAATCAACATTCTCATATTTGCTGAGAATAGCTTAAAATTTTGTTGAATAATAATTTCAAAATTTAACCATTAATGCTTATTTTAACCAGCTTTGAATTGTTTAATTAACAATTGTATTCGCTAAATAATAAGATCAACATCATAGAGTGGTATCGCATATAGCTTCATATCATTACTTATAAATTCGCATATTTACATTTCAATCACATGCGCTTACACTATATTACATAAAAATATTATTGAATAAACGGTTAATCAATAAAATTAGGTATCTTGCTAATAGAGTGTTAGATTTTGAATCTTCCTTTTCCGCATAGTTTTACCTTCCTCTATACAGAGTGCAGGTTACATCAGCATAGAGGTGGCGCCCATATCAAACCAGTAAGTTGTAGAAGCCTTTTGAAGACCGCCCGAGGCATCACGACCGCCGAAGCATACCAACCATCATCATAAGTGATCAAAACGTAGAGGAAGAAATACCTTTCCATAAGTAATCCAGCAGCTTCCAAGTAAAGGCGGAAAGTAGAGCACAGAAGCGTTATAAAGTATAAACCAGCTACTGAAACACAACCGGAATTTGAAACATTAGGGATTGGACCAACGAAGAAAAGAAAAGATGTCAGCCCTGTTATCAAGAAACAAAGAAAACTTCTCGAAGCGTTTATTGTTGTGAAAAATGTGAGATTACCTTGTGTTTAAGGAAGCACACAAAAATGATGTGGCTAAATTGTTTGGATGTAGATAATAATGATATATCTAAATAAATTTATTATTTCTATATGTATATCATTGAGTTTTATTGCCTCAATAATAATAAGTTCAGATTATACATTGTCAAAAACGCATTATATGACTATGTATTCAGGAGATACTGCGCGCCTAAGTATATGTCAATATACCGCCCGCCTAGGGAAATGTTAAACAATGAATTTAAATAAAGGTTTGAATACAGGTATTATTTACCATTTTAATGCTGTCAAACTGTAATATTACTACAGATGCTAAACACTAGACCAAAAGGCATGCTAAGATGCTTATCTAGTGTGCTTACAGCTATGGGTTTCTCTGGTAATAGATTATTGCCCTAACAGTTACTTGTGCTAATTGAGTTTAGTAGACGAATTATAACGTGACAGTCAAAACTAAATAGATCAACTTTTTTATGTGAAATATTATTGTATTTGTTTTTATTATTTTTTTTTATTAAAAGAATAATTTCCAGTATATGAAAGATCCGGAAGCGATCACGTTCAAGTACTTTTTTATAATATAAACCAGAAATGTATCTGCTTAACAGTTTGTGCCTAGGTATAAGTACTTCTTAACTCATTTCTCCTGGTAATCTTTGTTGATTATCAATTTTATGTTGCATGTGCCTTTCGTAAAATCATATAAACGCAATGTGTGTATTTAGAATAAATTAAAACTACTTAACTTTTTTTGAATGTCATATAATTAAAAAAAGTATATTTTCTAGGGGGGGGGGGGGGAGGAGCAATTCGTGTTTTTTTGTCTGGGGCGATGTACGCGCTAAAGAAAAAGAAGTCGTTGCAATTGCAAAATAACAAGTAATTTTGTATCTATATATTGTGTGAATAGGCACAAACAATTTTAACTTTTATACAACAATCTATTTACAGGCCTAAGGATGAGAGCCTCTTGTCCTTAGATTAAAATAATCTATGTAATTTAGAAATCATTATCATTTTAATTAATTTTTAATGCTTATAATATTAGTTACATATATGTGAGTACACATAATTAAATATAATTTTTCAAAATGTTCTTATCCTGTCCAATGTAGTATATCTTGATTTAGTCTGAAGAGCAACGCTTTTTAGTTACAACAGCGCTTGTGATTAGAACATCTGTAACAGCATAAATTAATAAATATGAAATTTTTATATTGAAATATTAAGGTATATAATCTTAAAGTACAATAAAATAGAACATTAACATAACGCCTAATAGTACTAATGGTATTTAATTTATAATTTCCTAAAATTTCTCTGCAAAGGTGATAAACGACAATAATCGGATAAAGTTCAATTAGAGACTTTCCAATTTTATCTAATTTGAAAGTCTTTCGTTTAGTTAGACAAAATTACAAAGTAATTAGAAAGTATGTAGACTACCTAATTTTGATGACTGATAAAAATTGACTATTAGAATTTTATTAATTTGAAACATTATTATTCATTCTATTTATAATACTGTTAATTTGACAATTGTACCTTATGATTAGAGTTTTTAAAACTTCAAAGATGGTAACCCAATTTTAGGAGACACTATCTAGAGACTCTCTTAAATATCGGAGAATGTTCAGAGATTTTTTACTAGCTAAATATTTCATTAAAAAAATATTTTTGTCTTTCATATATCATGCATATACATTGTACATATAACATAGGAGTATATGATGTTAACAAAATTTTTTGATTTCGACAGTTTGATTGACAAAAACGTTTAGGAGGTCCTTCAGTCTATTAAAACTGATTTCATGATAATGTGTGTTGAATGTGTGTGAGTTGCAAAATATTTATATTGGACTTAAGGAGCTTGTTGCAGACTCGGTCACGATGAGGCTGAGAAATCTGGAGATATGTGTAGAAAGTATGTTTATGTATGGGGCGGAAGTATGGGCGGTGAGAAAAAGGGAAGAAATTGAAAGAATGGCAATAAAATATTTGAAGAGAATATTAGGTGTGGAAAAATCGACGCCAAGTGAGATGATGTTGCAGGAAATGAGTGTGTATAAATGTTGGGTAAGGGGGGTAAAGAAGATGGTTAAATATGAAAGAAAGGTAATAACGGGAGAGTATGAAAGTATTATGAGGAAAGTATATATGTGTGCTATGAAGGATGGGATCAATTAATAAAAGAAGGAAATAGGGACATGGTAAATAAAGGGACTAGCAGAATTAATAGTAGATGTATAAAGGTAAACTTCCAGTTATCATTCGCAGGAAAGGGGATATATATGTCATTTTTTTTTTTGAAATGATATGTCATAGTCAAATGATATGTCATTGAAGTGATGTCATTTTTTTTGAAATTTATGAAATTGTTATTCAGTCATGAGTACATGAAATTTTATTGAGTTTGTAATTAATTTGTGTATTTAGGGGTATTTTTTGATCCTATTGTACAAGTATGCCAATAAAGGTTTATTATTATTACTATTTAAACTAACATTTGTCCACTCTTAGTTTAAATCAATAATGGTTTCTGTTAAATATTAGGATTCGATTATATATAATTGCAAATATTATCAACTTTATTGAAAACTTATTTTTAATATGTATATTTATTTTTAATTATCGAACTTAACTTCAAAATGACTGTTATAACGTTTTCTTACATATTCACTGGCTGACTAGTGACACTTGAAACAGTAATTGAAAAAAAATAATGTTGCCATGATTTTAGATTATCAGCAATTTGTATTACTTAATCAAGTACTTGAAATTGAAGGAAAAATCGACAAATGTACAACTAGCATTAAACAACCGTGATATGTTATTTACACGTAATTGATCTGCAAGCTCTACAAACAGATGTCATACACAATCGCCACACATGGGCGCCTTTTCCAAATATTATTAAGTTTAAAAGTAAACACTGAGAAGGAGTAAAAGTTAGAGCTGGATTACGTTAGATTACATATAACATCAGATATATGACATATGAAGTTTCTACAAATAGAGCTGGGTTAGGTTAGGTTAGATTACATGTAACATATGCAGTGTACGACATCTGAAATATCTATAAGTATTTTCTGTGTTAGCTCATTATATAGAGTGCAATTCAATTTTTGTTTCACCCGCAGTGGGTTTGCACCCGCTTCTGGAGTTAGAAGAAAATAGTGACGTATATAATTGATCTCGTAAAAATAAATCTCAAAATATTGATTGATTCATGCCTATTTGTGTATAATTTATAGCTGTTGAGTTTCAAGAATGTAGCCGTCACTTGAGTGTGTGTTTAATATTTGTTGTATCACAGAACTAATTGTGTTGCCATAGCATGTTGTGATCCATATGTGAATATCTGTATTTATTAATAGTATAGATTTGTTTTATGTTGAGTGCTTTTTTTTCATAATTCTCTTTTTCTTTATTGCATAATATCTGTATATGTTTTTGCACTCCTGACAGTTTTCTTCTTGATTTTTAGAAGAAACATTTCATAATAGGTAATTGTTCATATTCCTTTATTTGGGTAATTGTGCTGAATGTTATTTATTCATTCTAAATACTATGGAATGTTTTTTTGTCAAATAGTTTCAGTTTTCATTGTTATTTGTACGTTACGATTGCTTGGAGCCATTGTGTTCTGGGAGTTAATTATAATTTTTAATATTGATAAATTTTTGTAATATTTTAAGAGACTCTGTTTAAACTGATTGATGTGTTTTTTAGGCTTCATTATTGCTGTTTCAATTAATATTTTCTCAAATAGGTGTTTCCGTATACTATTAGTCCATATTGGATGATTGATTGGGTAAATGCCAAGTATAATATTTTAATAATCTTTCTTTTAATACTTCCCTGAGTAATCTGAATCCGAAATAAAGTTTCCTAATTCTAATAAATAATTTATTAATACTTATAATTCATTTCATTGCACTGTTTATTTCTATTCCGAGGTATTTAATACTCTCTGTTTTTAGATCAGTGCATTTGTTTCTACTTGAAAATGTTTTAATTCTGATGTTTTTGGCGCTCATTTTAAAACAGCTATGGTTCAACTCGTGTTACTCCTCTGTGACTGTTTACTGCACCTTGATAACTGCTTCGTTCTAATTGTAGCCTTTTAAAAATATTACTGTATCAGCGACTTAGGTATTAATTGAGCTTTGTTGTTACCTGCTACTAACGGAAAGCTCTTTATATTTTGTTGTATACATAGTGTTTAATGAATTTGAATATTGCGTACTGATCTTATGGCAAAAAAACATATTGGTGATGCTAGTATTTCATGCTTTGAAAAAAGTCACGATTCTTTCGGTGGTGCATTTATCATGCTGCATTTCAGGTGACTAATATATATATATATATATATATATATATATATATATATATAT
>WYDF02083142.1:0-11093 GCA_009867245.2 Adranes taylori | reverse complement strand
TCATCACTCGAGCAGGCGGGGTTGACGTTTGGGTTGGCTATATTGACCATGTCGTGCCATCACCCCTTACACACCCCATATATATATATTGGCTGTATATTAACCTGTAATTGGCGGTGTACCGAGCAGGATTGGATCACTCACCTGTAATATCTATTTGAGATTTTATGGGAACTTATGGGAGATTATATAGGAACTACGAAAAAAAATAATAATAAACAAAATAATTCACTGGCTGCAAATATTATACACGTGTACAATTTTTTTTATTTCAACCGTCTTAGTTGTTACGGAGAAATTTGCACACATAGGTACAAACACTTTTCAAAAACTCTTTGTGGGTATACGGTCTTTCAAATAGTACTTTCCAAACAAAATCGAAAAATGTTATGTACTGTATAGATATACAGGGTGTACACTTTCTAATTGAGACAGTATTCCTATCTCCTAAAGGAGAAAAGATAGAGAAACGTTTAAATGGTAAAAGATAATTGAAAAACAAACAAATAGGAAACATCAGCATTTAAATTTTCAGAGCGATATTTAAAATATTTATAATAAACAAAATTTTGGAATTTTCTAAATTTACTCTACCATTGTTATTTTTGATAATATTAAAAAACTTTAAAGTAGTTTTTGATTACATAAGTTAGATACTGCCGTGAACGTTTGCCGTGAACAGTTATGTAATACAGCGTATTATAACTGCATACACACCCTCAACATTATTTCTTTAAATACGGACCTGATTCTTTTTTTTTATTGAATCGTTTCTAAATTGTGATCTAAATACAACCCTGTATGATTACAATCAGTTGTAGCATGTGTTGTTGATTTCAACGTAGTTCTTATTTTTAAAGCCGGACCTGCCTCGATTAGTTGCACTTACGTTATATTTAGTTTAGCAGATTAAAAAACCCAAAAACTGTTAATCAAAATGATCTACCTAGTTTTTGAGAGCCTAGTGCTTGATAAAAAATTTAAAGTTAATTAAAACACATTCTTTTACGTGTCCTAGGTTGATCTTTTTAAATCAAAATGTCAGTTGTTCAATTTTTTTATCAAGCACTACTTTCCCAAAACTGAAGTACGTCTTTTTGATTAAAATGTATTGCGTTTCATTTTGATCCTGCTAAACTAAATATATCGTCAGTGCCACGAATTGCGGCAGGACCGGCTTTTAAAATAAGAACCATGTTGAACTCAACAAAAACTATAACACATTATTTTTAATCGTACAGGGTTGTATTTAAAATATAATTTTTAAACGATTTGATGAAAAAAAAATTCAGTTCCGTATTTAAAAAAATAATGTTTATGGTGTCTATGTAGTTAAAAAACTTTGTATTACATAAGTGTTTACGGTAAACTTAATAATATTACTTATGAATATTACTTAAGAATATTACTTATGTAACAAAAAACTACTTTGAAAGTTTTTTAATATTATCAAAAATAACCAGTAAATTTTAGAAAATTGCCAAATTTTTTGTAAATATTTCAAATACGGCTCTGAAAATTTGAAGTCTGTTGTTTGTTTGTTTTTTAATAATCTTCATTTTTCTTGATTTCAACGTTTCTCCATCTTTTATATTTTAGGAGATAGCAACTGTCTCAATTAGAAAGTGTACAGCCTGTACATATATATATGAAAAATATTGTATTTCAAGTGTAAGTATTTTTCTAATCGTACATTCGTGTAACAAATTCATAAATATTTGAAATTAATGCATATATTTAAATGTTTTTGTATAATAAATTATGACATATTTCAATTATATGTGCATTTAAATTGTAAGGTTAAAACTTGTTACTTGTGATAATGTAAATAATATGTAATAATTTTACACCATATTAAATATATTCGAAATTGTAACAACTCTTTCATTATTTCTTTTATATTAATTAAAAATATTCATTGAATACTATCATATATTTGTGATTCTTTGGAAGGTCATTTAAGAAGGTTTAAATTTCGATAGTTGATGGTAAACAAGATTTGTGTTAAAGCATGCAACTCGTCCAAATAATTTATTATTACCTAATTTAATATGTTGCGTTCTATTTTCAACATGAAAATAATTGATTAAAATTTTTATTTTGTTAATTTTTATAATTTTGTATATTTTTATAAAATTTATAATTTTATTTCATGTAAAATTTAAATTCTGCGATAAAAGTGCCGAGATCTATTAACTAGCACGAGTTAATGCACTTAGTTGATGTTGAGCTCTTGTAGGTGATGTTTTTTTTTTTCGTTTTGTAATAGGTTCAGTTTCTATGTCTGATGGACTATAAAAAATGGCTATAACATGACTTGCTCGTGCTTGAAACTCTACAAATTTATTTTCCGTGTCCGTGGACGACTTTGCTAGATGAATTGCTTAAGGGTTGATTGGCCATCTTCGTTGGACGATCGATGTTGCTCTGCCAACCTCTTCCCATGACGACGGCCCATCTCTTATTCTCATCGACAAGGTTTCTGGGTCAAGGGGAGAATTAGAAAATTTGCGATTATGAGAAAAAGATGTAGAAAAGAAAATGAATGATATGAATATCGAAAGATTCTGACAAAAAAAATGGAGCGAGTGGTACTTAACTTTTATATTAGAGATTTTATTTCACTTTTTATTTGAATGTATATTTTTATAGCAAGTGCTGTAGAATTAAGTTTATTGTCGATCCATATGTAATATCTATCTTTAGCGGTTTTTACGATAAACATAAAAAATTTAAATTGCATAGTATCTACTGCTATTTTTGTTTAAAAATAAAATTACCAATTATTTAAAATAAATTAAGGGTGATTTAAAGTTAATTTATACAAAAAGATTATAAAACAAGAACGAAATAAAGAAATTTAATAAAAAAAGCTATGTCAATTGTGAGTCAAAGAAGATTCTGCTATAAAATGTCTAGGAAGGTTATACTTCCGACCAATCAAAAGTTTCTTCCTGATACGTTAAGAAAATTTAAGGATCAAAGTTGCATTATATTGTTGACGGTTATCTAGTGAAAATGCAAGTGGTGATAGTTTATAATAGGTCACACCAGCGGTGAAATAGCAGCTTGATGCGGCCAAAATATCAAAATATCTCATAAAAAAAAACACCTCCCTCAAAAATACGTTAAACTAATATCCAATCAGATTGTTAAGCGCCAAAAGGGTAAAAAGGTTAACGAATATTCAGAGAATTGTGGTAGAATGAAATTTCCTGTCCAAACTTGCATAAGCCGACAATAGAAAAATATACGTTCCCCGATCGCCTCTCTTCATTCATAAAAAAACTAGACATCGTAAATTTTAAATACGTCAATGCACTTGTGAATAGATAAAACAATCTGCTTGTCCTTTCGACAAGTACAAAGCTTTTGACGTGATTATATGCCGCTCGCTTCTTATTGGCGCGTAACTGGTCTGATGTTTTTATTTGTATAGATGTAGTAGGTTTGTAGAAGCTTTCGGCCTTGACCATTTCTCCTTGCTTTTATATTTTTATTTTAATGTATTACGATTACATCTTGGATTATATTTAATTATACATATATATTTCTTTGATGAATTAGATTAGTCAAATTAGATATATTGTTAAAGGATATCTCATTTAATTTATGAATTATTAAGGAATCGCTTATTGCAATTATTAATTATTTGAATTAATGAGAGTCCGATATCAACATGTTCCCCCATTGCTTGGAAGCTTCTGATTGAAAACATGTTGTTTTAGCAGCACCGAGTCACAGTGCTCTGAATATTTCAACTACAAAAATTCATTCTGCATTGTTTTATTGGCTTTGGTAGATCGTAATTTTTCTTTCATGTTCTGTGATATTGGAAGTAGAAGAAGAATCAGAGATGGTGTAGTGTTTAGAAATAGTGGATTGTTTGAGAATCTTGATAGAAACTCATTAAACTTACCGGAGGATGGTCTAAATGCGGACTTGCGGAGGATGGTGTAAATGTACCATACGTTTTCGTATCTGACAACTCATTTCCACTACATGTTAACTTAATGGAATCATTTCCTGGGGACCACCCACAAGCAAGTATAACAAGAAAGTTTCATTTCAGCCTGTCTTCCGTTCGCATTGCTGTGAAAAATACATTTGATATAGTGTCAGCACGATTTCGAGTGGCCAGGAAACATATGGCTTTACAACCAGAACAAGCTTCTAAAGTGGTGATGGAATGTGCTTTATTACACAACTTTTTAAGGAAAGCTACAGCCCACCAGGCTACATTGACACAATTATCAATGGAGAAGTTAGAAGACCAGGAAGCTGAAGACAAGAAAAATAGCGCTTGGTGTAGGCGCTTTCAGACCAGTACACTCAAAGGCACACCGTTCAGGTTTATCAGCAATCCAAGATAGGAATAAATTTGCTGAATATTTCATGAACACAGATAAGGAATTGTTTTTTAAATAATATCATTATATACAAATAAAACTAATTGTAGAGTCTCGTTTATAACTTAAGTATAAAGAAATAACTATTTAAAACCAGCTCGTCATATTAAAATAACTGATATTAAGAAACAAAGGAGAAAGATGTTGATAGAGGTCAAATGGGGGTTTTATGTAATGTGGAGGATTTAGTAAGGGTGGTGGAAAAGTATTTAGTGAAAAGGGAAAAGGGCGGCGGCTAGGTAAATGGGAGAAGAGATATAGTTGATGAGGGAGGGATAAGAAAAAAGAAACAGGTGAGGGAGGGGCGAGGGAAGGTACGAAAAGGGGAACAACAGTAGAGTGATTATGATAAAGCTAGAAGAGAGTGGATTGAGAAAGTTAATAGAAATGAAGAAGTTAAAGGAAGAAGAGAAAATCAAAGAATTAAAAAATGATAGGGAAGTGTGGAATTATTTGAGGAATTGTGGGTTGTACGGAGATAAGAGGGTGAAATGTGGATTTCGATTGAGTGATTGGGAGAGGAAATGTAGAGAGGAGCTCGTAGGAGGTCCTCTGGGAAGCGGTGTTCCCACATTTGAAGTTTAACAAGATATTTGAAATATCTCAGGAACAATAAAAGGTAGGACATTCGAATAAACTTTATTATGTAGGGTACATATAAACCCTTCGATTTTATTTGAAAGATTTTTTTCTAAAATCACAATTTAACAGGGTGTTTTTTGTTTTGCAAACTTTGCGGTCAATTTTCTCAGAATCTTAAAGAAGGATTTTAATTACATTTTTTGTGTCGAAAGTTTCTTTATTACTTAAGCGATTAAGTGAGCTTAAAAAAGTTACGCACCATAGCACCGAAGTAATTTGACGTTGAAAAAAAGTGTACTATCCTAAATATCTAGTCTCTATGGAAGTTGGAAAAATGAAAGTTGGGGAACTTAGGTAAGTCTAAGGGCCTCAATTATGCCAGTGATGAACAACTGAATATACTTGACCGATTTTGAGCAATATGAATGTTTTTCAAATACTTTTGAGTAACGCCCTGTATATTTTTTACATTTTGGTTGCCCTTGTAATTCTATTTAAAATTATACCGCACATGATGGGTCTCTCTTATTATTTCAAAGATATGATCCCGTAATAACTTAAAATTTCGAATTTTAAATTGTCGCCATGGCCACCGACATTCAAGAATCATATATACATGTAAGGCCTAAATAATAGCAGATATATGCAAAATTACAGGAAAACATGTTTTACGCTGTATGAGACCTATAAGACTATGAGACAAATAACTTGGTGCTTTTGCAATTGAATAAATATTGTTATCAGTGGTGGGTGCATATTATAATTTTACGAGGATTCAAAATGATTTTATTCAGAAATTCAGTTTTAAAACTAGAACACTGAAATATTTATCACATGTAGTATCTTGTATTATGCGTCGGAAGAAATTAGTACCATGCCTGAAACTTCTGTAGAACTCGACGTTGCCACGTTTAAAATTTTACCAACTTTCCGATATATCTAAGGAACTATAAAAGATAGAACACTTGAATAAACTTTATTCTATAGGCCACCAAAAGTTTATTCAATTTTGGTATGTGAATATTAGGCTAGTTTTGTTTTTCTACATCATTTTATTTAAAATCCTTTTCAAAAATATAAACACAATGTCAATCTTCTAAAACTTTGACTGCTTTGAGTTTTATAGATTAGATTCCAACTTTTCTAGTTATGTATCAAGTGTTTTATTTTTACAGAATTGAAATGCCGGCTGGTGATTTCTATTGGAATCCAATGGAACTCGAAAGTGTAGATCCCGCAGTCAATCATAAGCAGTACATTGATCCTTGGGATTTAGAAAACTACGCCTATCTCCAGCAACAGTTGGGTTCAAGCGATGATAATCCAGATAGTCTACGAACTGATATCAATTTCAATACATTACCAGCACATGGACTAAGACATGCGAAAATTAATTTTGATCCATACGAATCCATAACGCATAAACAATCCGATGTGTTCGCGTATGGTACTTCACGAAGGCATCCGAAAAGTATTCGAGTTGATAGTTATGAAGATATGCAATATAATAAATTGATTAATGAAGGTTATAATAAAATCACCAATAGAAGGCATGAATATCATAATAAGATTCCCAATCATATGATGCAGGAAGATGTATATGATAGTCTTGGTGCTAAACATGTAATTCCTGTTCATAAAAGACGATACAGTCTGAATGTAAATTCCAAACAGAAACTCAAGGATAAAACTTTGAAAGCTAGCAATAATGGTAAGTTATAAGATTGATATTTACTATAAATAGTACGTAAAGTCAGTTAATTTCCATAGAAATATTTTCCTTTTGTTAGGTCCTCATAGTACGTCCTTGCGTGCCTAATACGGTCTGCGAACCATCTGAATACAGCACACAGCATTTAATCATTATTATACATTTTGTTCCACCAATCATTTTGAAATTAATAAATTGACCCTTGGAATCCGTCACATAGCTGAAATCTATTTACATATTCAATAAAAGTGCATTCACATAATCTGCCATAGAATATTATAAGCTGAAAATAAGCATTATTGAGTCAAATGATATGGAACGTGTAGCCGGACATTCGAATGACTCGGTTCTAACTTAGAGCAGGCTATAATTTTCAGGTGTTTTCAGGTTGTTTTTTCTATATTTCCATTTTCGCCAACTCACTTCTAAGTATCAGTATAATAGTAGTATAAATTACCAATATTAATATTTAAAAAAATAAAAATGATCATGCTTTTTAATCGAAATCGATGGTTTTTTAAAATAATCATAATTTTGATCAACCCTGGTAATAAAATCTTCGAAATTTGCAAATGCTCGTAATTATAATTAAAGCTTATAATTTAAATAAAAATTTCTAATTTAAGATCAGACTCAGAGTTGACGTATTTTTATTTAGATATAACTCATCATTATGTGAGTAACTTTTACAGTCAGAATGTTGTTGAAGGAAAAAAATATACGAAAACGAATTCTGGCTAGTAAACAAAAAAATTGCCAAAAATATGGGCTCCTAAGCGATTTTAAATAAAGTCTTTTACACTTTTAAATGTTATTGCGGAAAGAAGGGATTCGTACCATAGTCATCTTACTATAAGGCAAAGGATGGGTTGCCCTTGGGTTTTGCGGAGGTGGGCAGAGTATTTCTCGGTACTACTACCGGATGGACTAGCAGATGCACAGTTCGACCTGATAGATGGCGGTATGAGAGAACCTGGGGAACCGACGCTAGAAGAAGTAAGGGCAGCCATAGGAAAGTTATTCCCGCAAAGTTATTTAAATATTGAGAAGTGGGCTTAGTAGAAACAATACATCATGTACTGAAAAAGATGTGAGATACAAAATCGTATCTAGGGAGTGGAATACGAATCAAGAATTTTGTTTGAAAAGTGTTACGAATTTAATATTGCACTGCACCAATTGTTTATTGATTTCGGCGCAGCTTATGACCAAATTCTAGGAGGGCAGTTATACGGAGTTATGCAGCGTGAGTTTGCAATACCGACCAAACTGATAAGGCTTATAAGAATGTCGCTATTGGAAACGTACATCAAGGGGAGGGTTAAAAGGGAACTAACAGATAACTTTGGAGTAGAAAGAGGCCTCAAGCAGGGAGATTCTACACTTCTGTTTAAACCCTGGAGGCTGCATCTATTATAGAACATGTATATGTCAGCACCTAGCCTTTGCAGTTGATATAGATACCAGACTAGAGTTACGTATACTAAGGGAGATCCAACAGGTACTCCAGACTAAAGCGAGGGTATTCGGCTTTGAAATGAATTGAAAAAAGACTAAAGACATGATTAATAGCCGCAATGGCATCAGATGGAGGAATATAACGAATTTTGAAGGGTTTGAAAGCATTGACAAGTTCAAATACCCGGGAGGCATTGTAACGAAAGGCAACGAGTCACAGCTGAAATTAAGGCTAGAGCCATGGCTGAAAGCAAATGTCCTGAAATGTCCTGACTCATATCGAGTTGAAAGTTGAAGTCTACATAACTATCATAACGGAAGTGCTCACATATGGTTCGGAAACGTGGACGCTCACGAAGAGAAACGAGAATGTACTAAGAGTTTGGGAAGGGAAGGTCCTGCGCAAATTCTTTGGAGCAGTCAAAGATACCGAAGGTTGGAGAATACGCACCAACGCCAAACTGGTAGCACTTTATCAGAAACCATCAATTGTAAATGATATTAAGGCTCAGGTGGCTGGGTCATGACGAGAGGATAGATGGATCTCGGATATCGAAGAAGTCGTAAACAATGAACCAGAAGGCAGAAATGGATGGATGACGGCAGCGAAGACTTCCTTGACACCACCTTCCTCAGAGGAAGGTGGTGTCGAGAGACGACCAGCAGAATGATGTGGTAGCAGCGGCCAAGGTTCTCAACGAACTGTAGAGACAACGAGAGTAAAGTAAGCGGAAATCTTAAGCATTGTGAGAAAATTTACGACCGGTATAAATCGCTCGCCAACATCTAAAAGGAAGGATGAAACTATTATTGACAATATTTAAGGAAAATATGTAATATATCAACAAACACTAGCCTATGAAAAGTTCTTTTAAACATGTACAACATTCCACCATCGGTAGAAAGCCACAAAATTATCATTTCACTTTTACTAATTAACCTTGATAAAACCATGATAAAACTTAATAAACATTGGAACCTCCAATCAATAAACCTAAAACTTATGAAAGCAAATCTTTAGCGACACCAAGTTTAAGAAATTTTTCCTCACTCATACTTGAATTTCATTCCTGGCAAATGCCAAAAGAAATTTTACATGAGAAATAAACTTGTACTTGAATACTATATGAGATATATTAACCTACTTCTCATATAAGGTGTATAATACCTATATCAACTACGATCAGTATGCAACATTAAAAACATCAACTATTACATGTAAAGCTGGTTGCATTCAAAAACCAATAATTCATAATACGAACTTTTATCTCTATCAACAGCCGATTTATGTTTAGTGAGTTAGACTCTGGTTTCAAAGCCGTGATGCTCCTAATAAAGAGGATGCTGATGATCCCTTATAATAATGTGGGAAATGGCGCCATACATCTTAAACTAACCGCTTTTTTAAGACATTTTTTGTGATTATTAATATTACGTACCTATTAAAAATAATATTTATGTTTGCTTATCATAAAAAGCAGATTCAAGCTGTAGGATTCGACCATCTGCCATATTTTAGTATGTCTTGCGCAATTATAATTGGAACATAGTTGGTCTACAATATCCACGCCACAATTAGTAAAATTATAATCAATAACAACCTCTGGTTTACCAGTAGCTTCATTATAAACAGCTTCATCAATTTTATCGTTATCATAGCATGAACATTTTTGTTTTTGTTTTTTTTTATGGTTATTGAAGGCAGCAACTTTCAATAACCTCCTCCTCAAGAATTTGTAAGAAAATTTAATTGGGTCCGTACGTCACCACTGCAGGGTTAAACAAAAGCTGCGTCCTAATTTCTATAAAAAGCTTTGGTATGGCAAACGATTTGTTCTTATGGGCATAAGAGTAATAGTTTTACTTCAACTGGAACTATGCACCAAGAAATTTTTCTACGAATGACGGTTGTGGATAATCAACGAAACAAAATATTGGTCAGACTTCAAGAAAAGTTACTTTTGCAGATTGCTTCGAAAAGTCCGCAAAAGTCTGACCAATATTTTGTTTCGTTGATTATCCATAACCCAATAAATTTTAACAGAACACAGTTTTGGAGAATTTGGAATATTCATTAAATTCGAAACCAATGTGATTTTTGCAATACTCCATGGTTGAATTGATATAAAGGCAAGTGGTCAAATCTAGCCTAAACATAGATCTTTGTTACCATCAATTAAAAAAAGAAACTATTCAACAAACTATAATAAAAAAAATCTATTATAAATAAATAATAATAAAAAATAATTAAAAAAAAGTGATGAAAAATAAAAGCAATAAAAAAGTAGAATAAAAATAAATAAATAAATAAATAAATTTTAAATTTCAGAAATAAAAGAAGTGTAAACTAATTTTTTTAATAATTAAACAAATCAAAAAATGAATAAAAAAAAATAGTAAAAAAATAAAAAAGGAAAAAAAATTCAAATATATTTAAAAAAGAAATTAAATAAAACACAAGAATTTAAAAAAATTAAAAGGAACAATAAAAATTTTTTTAAAAATAAAATAAAAAATAAAATAAAAATAATTAAAAAAATTTATTTTAAAAACTAAAAAAATTAACAAATTAAATTAAATAAAATAAAATAAATTTAAAAAATAATTTTTTTAAATAAAAAAATTTAAATAAAAAATAAAATAAAAATAATAAGAAAACCACCAAAACAAAAAAAATGTATTTAAATTATTTTTTTAAGTGAAAAAAATTATAAAAAATTAAAAATCGTTTTTAGTATTCTTTTCGTTTGCTTTCTTTATATCTTGTTTTTGGTTTATTGGTTTATTTTGGTTTTTAGTTTTTTACTTTATCTATTTCTATTCTCTATTTTACAAGATATGTGTCGATTATAGTTAATAATAATAATAATAATAATAATAATAACCTTTATTGGCATTTCAAAAACAAAATACAAAATACATTCCAACTAATT
>WYDF02083131.1:0-11093 GCA_009867245.2 Adranes taylori | reverse complement strand
CTGTTGTAAAATTGTTGGCGGCCAATATTCACAACTCACAAATGAAACTGGTTGTAAAGATTGGCAACAATGGCAAGCATTTTCATTTAATATCAACCTATAGCGGGTATAAGCTAATTCTATTATGAAGTTAGTAGGGGTTGATCCATTAACATCTCGTATCGTTCCGTATACATATAATTCCAATTGTTGAATAGAGCATGACACCTACTGATTTGTCACAATTGGGTTAGTTCTGTTTCGCCTACTTGTTAGAAAGAAATCTCCAAATAAACTAGTTGAAAGATTTAATACGAGTATCAAAACAAATTATCAGATACTTTTTCAAATGTTATTATTGCACTGCGTATTTTTTTAACTTTACCCGTATCTGAGGCATCAGAAGAACGATCATTTCAAAACTAAAATTAATTAATAATTATTTGCGCTCCACCATGACACAAGAGCGCTTGACTAACTTGTCAATCATTTCTATTGAAAATGAAATAGCGCTTCTAGATGAAATATTGATTAAAACTCTATCATCACCCGGGAGACATGAGTGTGTTTTAACAAGATCTGATCCTGTTGAAGTTAACTCAATTCCATATCACAAATTTAAACGTGATATATTTGGCGGACGCGCCGGGTTTTTGTTATTATTTTTTGTAATTTTTTTAAAAATTTTGAGAAAGTTCAATCTTTTAATTTTGACTGTCACTTTATAACTCGTCTATTACACTTAATTAGCACAATAGTTGTTTAAAGTAAACTATCAAAATTAGTCTAACCTATAAATCGCCTATCCATGTATCCCCCGGTGCCCATATATGCATACGGCGCGGACAGTTCTGTCCGATTTGCCATGGCCTACGATCGTTCTTGATTCTCTTTTCGACATTAATTCCTTGGCCCCCCATATTTGCCCAGGGCGCGGACTCCGCTTTGGCGGGGCCTGTTACCTTTTTTGACCTAATTTTTCCCCACTGTCGCTTCTGAGTCACTATTTCCCCGTGTCCGCTTTGTACAAATTGAGATCCCTGGGGTCTTACACTTGTTTCCCAAGTTTTATTTTCTTTAACCTTCATAGGAACGGAGATATTTAAAGTAGTACAATAGTCGTTATCGAGAAAATAGGTCGTAAAGATTCCAAAACAAAAAACATCCAATAAATACGTTAAATTGTAATTTTACAAAACAATGTTTCAAATAAAATTGAACGAGCTTTTGGTGGCCTACATAGTGTAGTTTATTCAAATGTCCTATCTTTTATAGTTCCTGAGATATATAGAAAAGGTTCTAAAATTTTAAATGTGGCAACGTCGCACTCTGTACTATTTGCAGGGATGGCATTACTTTCATTCGATGCATAATGCGATATACTATATGCGAGCGAAATTTCAGCTTCTAATTTTAAAACTAAATTTCTCAATAAAATAATCATTTTGAACCCCTACTCCCCTCCCAAATTAATAAAGTGCATCCGCCACTGATAACAACATTTATTCGATTGCAAAAGCAGTTTATATGTCTCAATGAACGTAAAATAATTTTTCCTGTAACTTTGCATATATGAGCTATTACGTATGTCTTACATGTATATAATATGACTGTTGAATGTCGGTTGCCATGGCGACAAGTTACGAAATTTAAAGTTATTAAGGGTATCTTTGAAACAATAAGTGCTAGGCTCATCATGTGTGTATCTTTTAAATATAATTAAAAGGGCTACCAAAATATAAGAAAATATACAGGGTAAGAAAATATACTAAAAAGTTTTTGATTTTTTTTATTGCTCAAAATCGGTTAAGTATGTTAAGTTGCTCAAAGTGGCAAAATGGAGGTCCCTTAGTCTTACATATTCTCCCCAAGTTTCAGTTTTCCATCTTTCATAGGAACAGATATTTAGGATTGTACACTTTTTTTCAAGGTCAAATTACTCCGACGCTATGACATGCGAGTTTTATAAACTCAGTTAATACCTTAAAAATTAAAGTGTCAAGAATCAAAAAAAATTCTTGTAAAAAGTTTCGAGAAAATGGACCCTAAAATTTGCAAAAAATAACACCCTGTATATATATTAAACTTTTATTTTAGAAAAAAATAATTTCAAATAAGATTTAAGGGTCTTTAGGCAGTCTATATAATAAAGTTTCTTGAATGTCCTATCTTTTATTGTTCCTGAGGTATTTCACAAAGTTTGTTAAACTGCAAATGTGGCAACATCGCTTCCTATACAATTTGGCAACATGGGACTTTTTTATTCGACGCATAATACAACGTGCTATATGTGTGCAAAATTTCAGCCTCCTGGTTTGAATATGAAATTTCTGAACAAAAAAAGGCTCCTGTCCGCCATATTGGATTTATAAAAAATGAAGAAGTTGTCCTGCTCATAGTCTACACCTGTCTACCAAATGTCATCTAGATCGGTCCCATAGGGAAGGAGAAATTTTTGAACATACATTTGTACGTACGTACGCACCTCTACCGAAGCCTTCTTTTAATTTTTTGAGCAATACATTTTTTTTTAGAGAATAATTGTTCCTTATGACGTTGTACAATGTTTTTTAGCTTAAGAATAGCCCTAGTTTCCGAAAACCTCCGTTAATTTTTACAATTAAAATAAACGTGGATTAAGACGACTAACTGGTTGTTATTAAATAATAAGAAATAGTCCACGCCACTATAGATGTTTTAATTAAATCATTTTACTTCTAAAATAATGTGCAGTGTGAGCCGCATTAAGAATTATAACTATATAAACTAGCCTCATTAAGAATTAGCTTATTGTCATTCTGTAGAAGTAGACCTTGTAATAACTCCTCTTTTGATATTTTTATTCCATTTAATATATATTTTAATATGGCTTGATTGTTTCATACGTATCCCTCAATTGTACATATTAATTGTACATATGTATGTAAACATAAATGAAATATCCGAGTCATTATTATAGATTGTAAGTGAATTGTAAATTATCACAGATCTTGCAGAATTTTTCCTTAAAGCGATCGTTACTTTTGTAGTGAAATAAAAATGCTTAGACTAATTACAAGTGTTGGTGAGTCGAAGAGAAAACAATTAGCTTTTTATTAATTACAGCAATTGCTTTATCTATACTTGTAAATTCATTAACAGTTTATTCTCACGGATTTTCTGTTATGAATATGTGCTACGTTTCTGCTGGATTGTTTATATAGTTTAGAACTAAATATATGCACGTTTGTACATAATATAATAAATGTATAAAATCAACACGATAAATCCATAAAAATTAATGAAACCTACTGATATTTAATTTATGAAAATTATGAAAACTATTAATAAATTAATGAAAACTATTTAATGAGAAATGAAAAATATTGTCGGCGTTTATACATATACATCTTTGAATAATTTATAAAGCCTCCAAACTGTCCCTTACCCTTTATAGCCTAGTTAAGAGTACCGTCCTCAATGATGTCTCCAAGCTACAGATATGGAGGTTTAAAATAAGACGACCATGAATTTATTTGAATATAATTTATAAACTAAGGTAATCTGCTTGCATCTGGATTAGATTTAATTTAGCTCTTTACATTTTCCATACGTGGCAGAGTGGCAGAATAAAAATTGAGTAGGTCTCATATTTTCAAAAATTCTGAAAAATCTATTAGAAATATCTAAAAAATGATAATGAACAAAGTTGAAAGCCATAAAATTTGTAATAAAACTAACAAAGCATTCTAAGTAAAGCAATTATCAAGTTAAGCTTCTTCCATAAATACCGGTTTTTCCGTACAAACCCGCGTGGTGATTTTTTTTTTGCGACAGCAGGTAAGGCGCCGCTTGGGCCAGACATAATTTGTACGCGAAAGTGTACACAACGTATTAATTCACAAAGGATTAGAGAATATCCAAAATTTCTATAAATTTTTACATGAAGGTACCTAATAAATTTTCATGCTCATGTAGAGCTTCATTGTCGCGAAAGGATGCACGCAAAAGACATCAATCAAACTGTAAGTTGTAGATGAAAATATTGTAAAGAAACATGCTGTAGAATTAATAAAGTATGGTGAAACAGATGATGCTGATGAAAGAGAATTTTTACTAAAACAAATGGAGAAATACAGCGTGTGCGAATATTTAGATGCTTTTCGGTATATCTATATTGCTCCTGAACGATGTTAGAGAGAGTTCAAAAAGAAGAATTCTGATATTGATACAAAATTTATTTTTACATATATTTTACGTATTGTAATCATTTTTCCAATTAAATATTCATACAAATATTTCCAGTTTTACTTCTATAAATGATAGCTGTTTAATTATGTCATGATTTCGATTTGGTGATAATCACATTTCAATATTTTAAATAGGATATTTATTCAACATTTTTTTTAAACACCTCTGTACATTATTTTTATATCGAACCTCGTAGAATCACTAACATGTAAATATTCATATAACGTTAATATAATACAACTTGACCATAATGGCTATATTAAATTACTAAAGATGCAAAGCAAATATCAACATTCAGTTGATATTGAACAATCCTATAAAATGGTACTTGATTTTGCTATTAAATTTCATCTAATTACTGTAAAATGATGTCTGACTAGCTTTAAATGATACCTTATTAGCTTCAAATAATCTCTGATCGCCTATAAATTGAAGCTGATTCCCTTTAATTGCAAATGGTCCACGACACTATCAATATTCTAATCAAATAAATAGATCTTTCAGGTAAATGGAACGTGATTCCCTTTAAAATGATACCTAGTTTAGACTCAGATGTATTAATATATCGAAGCATCATTTACATTGAACTTGTAAATATTCATTTATAATCACCTTAATGTAATCCAGATTATTCATAATAGCTATATTGAATTTTAATTTATTCTTGTACTGCAGATGTATCCATGTATCGAAAAGTTGTAGATATTGAATTCAAAGAGGCAGTAGTACATCGCAATTCAAGTATTTTCGATAGCTTTTGTAATATTGTAAATATTCTGATGTAGAAAAATAAGAGTTATTTCATTGTTTTATTTGCCTAGATTTAGATCTCCATTTGACTAAAATAGGTTTACAAGATATTTGGTTTTCATTGCAGTTAAGGTTAAGACACTGAAAGAGCATATTCAAACAGTATATTGAATTTTCAAATAGTCTACATTTAAGTTTTTGATCCCAGTTTGCGTGCCACAGAGAATTGTCTATATATACGTTACCAAACTAATCCAATTACAAAAATATTGAATCTCTAGTTATGCATTCATACACAAATCCTATCTGGTTTCAACCAGGCGAGAGCTGTTAGCTATTAAAAATGATAGCTGTTTTAGTATAAATTGAACCTGTTTGCTGAAAATATGAATTTTATTTCGATCCAGTGCATATTATCTATTATTACGCAAAAAGCCGGCTATGTTGTTCGCATTTAACATTAATCCAATGCCAACTAATGACATAATAGAAAAATAGACCATTTTTCATATATTCTATTGTCTAATATAAACCTATATTCTTATTGTAAATATTATATCTATTGTAAAAAAATTCGGGCGTTCTATGACGACGCTACTAGTAGTGTGCGCCTCTGGAGCCCAAACGTCTGGCCCATGCGGCGCCTTACCTACTTGCAACTTTTGGGATTTTCACGCTCTATACAGTCCAATAGAAATGCGTGAGTAACGAAAGTTTTTCAGAGTAATACTGGAGTAGGATGTTTAGATTGGTCATCATACATATTACAAATGCGCTACGGTGCCCATTATTTGTAAGACAAGTGCAAAAAACGTTGATAAGTTGCTTCTTAAAGGAGAAGATTGGGAAAAAGTGATTACGATATTCTAACACAAAAAAGATATTAGACGTATTTACTTCTTGGGATTCTAATGTAAAGATCTTTAAATATTTTAAATAGATGATCTGCATGCCACTCATGCCGTATATTACTCGTGTAAGAAGTTAGGACCTAAGTGCACTTTGTGAAAAAACTTACCGGCGACCAAAAGAAATTAGTAGCTAACGTGGATCAGGAAGTAGTTTTTATGCGAGTATGTTTTTATATATGTTACAGAGAGATAATTGAAAGAAATAATTTAAGTAATAGACTTTTAAATAAACATGAGCGAGACACAACAAACTTTTTGCTAGAAGCTTAGTACGCGGGGTGGCTACACGATTGAGCGATAATATAAAAGAAAAAAGTTAGTAGAGAGGGCGCTCATAATTGATCAGCTTTTTATTAGTTTGACTAGCTGATATTTGTTGAGAAGAATTTAAAGTAGTTGTATTTCTTTTATCTTTCTCGCTCAGTTTTATGTTATTAGAATTATGGTTGAAATACAAATGTGAGTAGACATTTATTATATAATATAATTTGGTTAGAGGAACTGAATGAAACACCTTAAATTCTGTTAGTATTATTCTCGGTAAACAATTTGTTTTCATTGTAACAAATTTTTCATTTGAAATGAGCTAAGTAACAAATAACTTTTATTTAGATATTGATTTCTAGTTTTTCTATTTATCTATGTATTGAAAATAAAGTACATCCGTGGCGTATAAACTCTTATGAAAGTTTAACCAATTAGAAGGCATTATATTTTACTATGTTGTCAGTCAACCGCTTCTGCGTAAATTCCTCTCAGATTTTCATTGTAAATAAAATGTTGCTTGGTCGTTAGTTAATTTATTTGTTTTCTATTTACCAAAATTTGTCAACCCCTTATTATGGTATTGGCATGTAAAAATAAATCACTTAGGGAACAATAGTGTTTTAAAATATTTATGTGCTTTTTAAATTATGTTTAATTAAATCATGGGCTGTATTTGCTTTACTAAGGTTGAATCCTTGACTTTATTCAAGCAAAATGCCATAGCTATTGTGAAATTAGAAAGTGTATTTGTGTAGATATATTCCAAAACCCTAAAAACCCCAAACAATATTTTATCAATTTTGACTAAGCCCTAACTTGACAATTGCTCTACTAGGCCTAGTTGAATTGAATATGTTTTAAATGCAAGTAGAACGTAATTATCCTGTTAAAGCTAGCTCAATTCCATGTCACCAAAATAAGCGTGACAATATAAAATTATGTTTTTGGTAGTTATATCATTATTACATAATTATAAGAGAATGTGTAGAAAATAAGTTGATTATTGTTATACTTTTAGTTCAGAACTGTATATATATATATATATATATATATATATATATATATATAGCATTTGTATCTTATTTACACAGATCCACATATATCATGGCTCCTCCTAGTTATTAGATATAAATTTTTTTGCTGACAGATAACATATATTTATACATTTATCGCTACATTTTAAACAATGACAATATAGCTGCAAGCCTATGTTACATGTGGTTTTGAATCGGTAATACAGTTAGCATAAATAAGATAAGGCTGAAAAATCTTAACAAAACTACATAAATGAACAGATAATTTGAGACAAATTTATTGCTACGATTTATTCAATGTGATATAGGATCTCAAAGGCAGAGATATCTTATATGCACACATATACAATATCGACTGAATGCATTGTTAATGCAGAACACGATTGGAATAAAATGATTGAAATGAAGCAATGAAGATTATAATATAGAAAAGCAATATTTATTATTTTTTTAAATTGTGAAAATCGTTTTTATAACGTGATCCATAATGTATTAATAAACGAATTTACTATGCACCAGTTCTCTAAATTCGTATTTCTCGTGATATACTTCGCAGTAAAAACTCCATCGTTAAAACTCCGTTGGGCGTTCTGCATCGTTTGTTATTTTTGTTGTACGCTTGACGTGTAATTGATGTTTGTGATTTCCGATTCTGTGTTCTTTTTATGTTGTCATGTTCGAATTTGTAGTGTATTTGTTCATTTAATATGTTCTAGTTTATTTTCTGTTTTTATATTTCAATGTTTTCTTTGGTATCTAAATTTTTGTGATTCCATTATTGTTTTATTTGAATTCAAATTAAATGCAATCCAAAATCATAAAATAAACCAGAACCTATTAAATGGACAAATGCAAATTCGATAGCCTATTGCACCCACTTAAAATATAACATCGTTGCACCCACTATTGCACCCACTTAAAATAGATACATTATCAATAATAATACCTATAATGTATCACACACACACATTGCATATGATTGACAATTAATTTTCCTTTTAAAATCTATCTTACATCTCATTGGCCTTTAGTTTCCCACGGTCATATGTCATATATTTTTAAATGAAACAAAAGACGATTGATTTTATTCGTATTATATTATATATATACCAGTGCCATACAATTTTTTTTTGAGAGTTAAAGTTTCTATATTCGTATCTTCTATTATTGTATCTACTTTCGTTTTAAATGTTGGTTTTATGTTGTACTTGGGACCTTTATTTAGTAATAAAATACTAACAACCACAACTAACACAAAACAACTAACAACCACAATTCAACTAATAAAACAAACAAGATAACACAATACAAACCATGACAACACAGGAACAAAAACAAAACACAGAATTGGAATACGAGTTTAGAAAGTTTAGTGAACCAGTACGAAGTAAATTAGTTTATTAATATTATTAAAAAGAAAGTGCCTGTTATTTCACAAAATTTTTCTGTAGGATTCCGTTGTAGAATTGTTATAAAATATTCTATGAAAATCTGCTAAATTGGGCTTACTTCAATTTTATTGATTGTATGGGTAGGTACTGTAAATTCTGGTACGTAAACATCAAATTCAAAAATAAAATTATATTAATATATAATGTAATATATATTATAAAGAATAATATAAATAAAGTACATTTATCTCGTGCTTGCTTCTTTTGTACCCTGAAGTAGAAGTATTTCGTACAAATGACCAGTACTACTCTGCCACCATACCATGGTCGCGTTCCACTTCCCTGGAAATCTACTCTCGAACTGACTGATGTCTTGATGGAACCGTTCTCCGTGTTCACCCGAAATTGCTCCTAAATTTGCTGGGAAAAGTTCAGGTGCCAGTACAGGATATGCACTTTAAGAGACATGTTACACTGCATGGCCTTGTACAACGACATAATCATCTATTTTATTGTGACCCAAAACGTTATCACACATGTTTTTGAATGCAAGCCATTCCCGTTTTTCCTTTGGATTAAGGTCTTCCACAAACGTCGAATCGTGGAAAAGTTTTCTAATCTGGAGGCCCACAAAAACTCCTTAAAAAATTGAAATCCATTACCTGTATTGTCCATTGCTTTGACAAACTGTTTGATTAATCCGAGTTGGATGTGCAAAGGTGGTAAGTAAATATTTTCCTTTCGGACTAGAGCATCGTGAACGACATTTTTCTGTACGGGAGTAAAACTTTCTCGACGAGGCCAGTTTCGGACGATGTAACGTTTGTCTCGGGCTAGGCTGTCCCATTCACATAGAAATCAGCAATATGTTGTGAAGCCTGATTGCAGGCCCGTGAGTAGAGCAGCAACTTTCAAGTCAGCGCAAATTTGGCAATTATCATCGTGATAACTGATTCTATTAAGGATTTCGCTGATGTTTTCGCATGTCTCCTTCATATCCACAGAGTATGCAATCGGGACTGATGGGAACTTATTTCCATTAGCCAAAAGGACAACTTTCAACCTTGTCTTTGGTGCGTCCATATGTGGGGGTCACATAGAATCATCAGTTCCGTCATCAATGCATTCGAATTAGTCACTAAGCCTTCATCTTCCGAAGACATGAATTTCAGCGTTGCCTGTCTCGTTCTATAAGAAGTGATGTTTTCGCCCTTTGCTAAAAGATTCCGCTGCTGAAGTCGATATCCAAGAATTTCAGATTTACTTTTAGGTAACTCCAAATCCGGGACGAGATGATTTAATTCTGACTAAGTTACGAGGTGAGGCTCTTGATGTACTAAATGTTACATACTTTTTTTCATCATCTGTGTGGTCCAGGCTCAGGCTCAAAGTCTTCCAAATCCATTTCCAACTGCAGCGTTTTTGGGGGCACAGGGATTGGCAAAGATTTGTTGTGAGGAACTGGTCGTACAGTTGAAGTGATATTAGGATACTGAATTTTGTGCTTACTTATGCTAGAGAATCCGACGGTCGAAGTCATACAAATGTAATAATCTCTGATATGACAGCGAGGTGCGTGTCAAACCATGGGCGCAGCAAATGACATAAATTTCAGCCACTTCATCAAACTACTGTAACAAGTAGTGCAACAAAACTTTGGTGCTTAATCCTTGTCCTGATCGCTAACTTGGCAATCAAAGTAATATTCATAAGCAGTTTTAAGAAGCGGAGAAAAGTGTCTTCTTTGCGCGCTTTCAAAGTCAATTCACCGCAAACATAGCGGAAGCCGTAGGGATGATTTTTAAACTCGTGTGGTATAGTTAAATAGTAAATCAATACTCCGTATTACTGACACTCACGTACTGATATAATTCACTTTGAAAAGCCGAAGCAAAAATATTTGGACCGTTTTTATATATTTGGACAGCAAAAATATTTGGAGCAATAATATTTGGACGGGATGGAATATGTATAAAATAAGTGAAAAAACTGGTAAAAACAATCTGAAAAAAATGATCGTTTATAACCATTTTTTCTATAATTTACTAAATATTTTTCTTTCCTTGCTAAAAATGTTTATGCATTATAAATTGTCACCTCTCTGGTCCCTCAGAAGCAATATAACGGTTAAAAAAACCGTTTGCCTCCGCCAAATCATAAAATGAAGCAAAAGTAATAAACATAAGGGGGAGGGGTCCCTAGAAAACGTTAGGTGAATGGGGGTATATATACTGGGGTTATATTCGAATTAAGGAAGTCATTTTACATGGGATTAAGCAGGAATGTCGTTAGGGCCGAGTACGGCTTAAAACTAAACATCAGTAAAACCAAAGTCATGATAGTAGGCCGGAAAACGAAAACTCTCCGCATATCCGACAGGTAGCCAGTTTCGAAGTAGTAGATAAATTTATTTATCTTGGCTCCCTCATCACCAACGCAGGAGGTAGCGAAGCTGAAATAAGGCGACGGCTAGCGATAGCAAGAACGGCCACAACTAAACTGACACGCATATGGAAGGACACGTCAATTAG
>WYDF02083120.1:0-11093 GCA_009867245.2 Adranes taylori | reverse complement strand
CAAGGAGAAGTTGGAGAGAAGGCATAGACAGAGACATGACGGAAAGAGAACTGGAGCACGACCTGTGGAACGACCGAAAGAGGTGGAGATTGGAAATCGGAAAACGACGGAGAACGTTATAAACCGATATTATATATATATATATATTTTTCGCTTCCAACCTTTCGGATTGAAAGCTGTAATTCAAATTAAGTCTCTGATCCTTTCGGCACTAAAGGCTGAATTTAATTTTTTTAATTTAAATTGTTATACTTAATTATTTTAAATTTAATCATTTGAGATCTTTCGAACTTGTATATAAACGTTTTGTAGAATTAAAAATTTGTATTATTTTTAAATTCTTTATTTCATTATATCGCTGGTGCTTTCGGCACTGAAGGCTTTCAATTTATGCCTCTAGTCCTTTCAGAACTAAAGGCTGAATTTAGTTTTATATTTTATCGGTTACGACCTTTCGTACTGAAAGCTGAAATTCAAATTATGCCTCTGGTCCTTTCGGTATTGCAAACTGAATTAAATTTTTTGGATTATTTAAATTTAATTTGAGATCTTTCGAACTTGTATAGAACAGAAAGTCTCCTTTTTGTAGAATTAAAAATTTGTATTACTTTTAAATTCTTTATTTAATTATGCCTCTGGTACTGAAGGCTTTCAATTTATGCCTCTGGTCAATTCGGAACTGAAGGCAGAATTTAATTCGTTAAATTTAAATTTTGTATTATTTAAATTTAACTATTTGAAATATTTCGAACTTGTATAAAACAGTCTCCATTTTGTAGAATTAAAAATTTGTATTATTTTTGTATTACTTTGAGTTGATAAAGAGTAATAATACTTAATGATATTAGTATTTTTCTTGTATTAATTAAAGCAAATAAAACATGAGAATCTTACCGATAAATGTTCGTCATTGGTTCATTTTTCTACGTGCTTCATAATTTAATTATTTTAGTAGTAGCACGTCGAATACATTAGTATTGAGTGAGACATTATCTTCTTGCTCAATAATCTATTCCTTTTTGTTTTGCAGCTGTCAAATTTATCATGTTTCTTACCAGTGTTTTGCCCTTCATTTCACTGTTCAAACCCTTCAAAATCTGTGTATACCTGATTTCACGGAAAAATGGTCAATCTCTACCACTAGTTCTTGCTGAATACGAGTGTACACCGTTATATTGAACTTAATTTATTTTATTTTATTATAGAGTCCGCAATCCACCCAGCGATATTTTCAATGTAATGAGCACACCACCAAATAGTCCATCGCCGAATGGTTTAAGTCCGATTGGAAAATCACAAGTGGATGGTATTATGACACCACGTCGGACCAAAACAAACGATGATTCATTTAAGCGTCTCTTCGGTGAGAAGCCGGATAAACCGCATACGCCTAGAAGAGCATCGCTTACCAATCACGGTAATTGTTTTTTTTTTTACTTTCTTTCAATGTATAGGGCACTCGCACAGTACTTGTTCCAATTTTTAACTGTCGGAAAGATTGATGATTCGTATTATAGATGGTAGCAGTGGCACAACACTGCAGCACGCGTTCGTCGCATAGAATATCTGTGCATATCTATGCTAATCAAATGTTACCTTAATCAAATATTGAGCTCAAAGGACTTTAAATTGGTAGAATACAAGGTAACATGACCAACATTAAATACACATGTTTTATATAGTACACAGAAAGTCCATTGAAGCCAATGAAAGGAATTATTATATAATGCACTTATTTTCTAGATTTTTTTTTTAATTATCAGTCATCTAGACATCTTTGATATGATATTAAAGAATCTAGCATATTTACGCAGCCGCCATTACTCAAAAAAATAGCTAAATCGTATTCAAGTGACTTCAAAATTGTTACAGAATTTTAAAGCAGGATCGGGGCTATGCTTTTTAACCACTATACCGCTTTTCTTATTCTGATCTTTAGTAATATAAAAGTAATGCTCGTGCACAAAACTAATGCTCGTGCAACAGGGATTGGGTTAGAATTCGTTGGACTTAATATAACAAAGTACTTAAATTCTTCTATGATAAACATAGAAAGGCAATAACAAGTTTAAATAAGTTTTGTTTATTGTTCTCTAATATTTATAACTTCATATATATGCTTCTATTCGCGTTTCTTTAAGTTTACTGACAATATGTTTTTATTTGACCTACTGAATGAACCTGTTTTATTGTGTTTTTGTAAAATTTATGTTCTTATTTCAATAAACATATCTATCTATCTATTTATCTATGTGAAACTAATTTTAATGCAAAAATGATTAGGATGTTCCATACCATATTCCATTAGAAACACTAAAAGATTAAAAGCATCGAACTAGATGTAAATTTGTTATTGATTTGTTCTTCGGCTCCTGAAGATGGTTATGATACTTGATAATGTAGAGTAGTTGTTCAGCCATTTGAAGAAGTGAAATACGGAGTTGTGTGTGAGGAGGGTGATTGGATGACGTTTACTGGATCTTACTCGCTGTCGCGAAGTAATACCGGAAGAGGTGACATCGGTGGTCCTCACGAGTGGCTGGGTAGAACCACCCTTTTCCCGGAATCTGTGGTAATGACACGTCGCCAGGTGCTGTTGGAGGGTTGGCTTGGTTCTGGAATTGATTTTGGTGGCTCTACCACAAGGCAACATTGGCTTCTTTGGAGTTGTTTCATTTGCGTTAGCTTCTTGCGAGCGACTCTTTTTGCTGCAACCTTGTTCTTCTCATGGCAGCCTCCTCGTTTACAAATAGAAGACGCGGTTAGAAGTAGATTGAGTTATTAACATAAATGTGAGAAAAGAAAAAAGAAAAACGAAGATGAGAAATGCAAAAGAATCTGCAGAAGTATAGGGTGCGTTGTGAAAATTTTATGTTTATAATTTGTCGTAGATATTTAAACAATTTAAAAATGATGATTAAATTATTATTGACTTTACGCTACTTTTGAACAAATCATAGCCACGGCTGCGATAAGCACTCGCTAACCGTAAGATGCATATGGTCTTTTGTTGTTAATTATGACTTCGAATAGAGCGAGGTTCTCACGTCACATCTAAAGAGCACAATTCCCAAATTGCGTCTAAGGATGCTAAATTGCGTGGGCCTTTTTATATGGAATTCCGGTCGGCTGGACGATGCGATAAGCGTGGCGTGAAGGAAATTTCTGCTAGAAAATTTGAAGCAAATTGCACTTCTGGTCAATAGAAAAAGGTCTTCCTGATCCGTTGAGATTTCTAAGAATCAAAGTTGCATTGCTTTTGTGACGAAAACGTAAGTGGTGGTTTTGATAAACAGTGGTGGTAGGATCTTAGCGCCACCAAAATCTTAGAAGCATTGCATTGAAAACGCCTTCTGCTAAAATGCATGAACTAATATCCAATCAAATTCCTCGAAAGCACAAAAGGGTAAAATGCTTAACGACATTTGAAAATTGGGTGGTCGAAATATTCGTTAAACGCTTTTTCCAGTTAAAAAATAAAATAATAAAAAGCGTATGTAACAAATCGCCCTTCAGTGAAAATGCACACATACAGGGTAAAAGTGCCGCTGCATCTTCTCAGCAGAAGATGTTAAGAAGCGCTTTGAGAATAAACGCGCGAAAAAGGCCATCATTTGATCTTGGCTTCTGCATTTGCATAAATGTGTGTAAATATTGCCTGATGTTTTTCGTTTCATATTGCCTTTGATGCTGAGAGCCTTTAATGTTTTTCCCGCCATATGAGATTTTTATTTTAAACGTTTTTAAATATTTATGTAATTTATATTAATATTACTATTATTTGGAAATTCGTTATTACTAAATTGATTTGTTAATTGCTATATTATATTCAAAAGAAATTGAATTAGATTTGATTACTTAATTTATATTAGAGGATTACTCATTGAATTGATGAATTATTAGAGAATTGCTTATTACAATCGTTAATTAATTGAATTTATGATAATCGGTATCAAAATGTCAATCGCAGACAACAGCGAATTTATCTTACATTAAAGTAAAAACTATAGTTAATGAATTAATATTTTTATTTTGCAGATGTGAAACACAGAAACCCAGTAACTGGAAATGGTGTTCAATGTTGGGATACTAAAGTTAAAGCTAGTCCAAAGATTCATATAGGTAATTATATTTCTATAATATAGAGTGTTTCCTAAGAATGCTTCCTGACTATTCCCTAGGAAATGAAAGTACTAAAGGTGAAGATGGCAACATGTAATTACATTATGCAATTAAAAGTTAACAAAAAATAAACATTGCACCTCCGCAACGCCGGGTAAATGGATTTTATTTGTTCTATATTGAGCTTGCTAGTCCGTCTACAACGTTACTGTTGGCTTAATAATACTTAATCGAAACGTGTTCACTTATTTGGTCCTGCAGCTGTAACCCTCTCAGAAAGTATCATTCTCAATCCAGTTTCATATTCACGTTTTATTCAGATATTATTTAATATCCACTCAGTGGGTTTCTTCTTGATAGGGTTTCTTCTTGATAGAGGTGTGTTTCTTATAATTAAATTTACTATCTAATATTATTTATTCCCAGACTGATAGTATAGTTCGTTGGTCTAATGGTTGTGTTTCTTAGTTTTATTGAAGGAAATTGACACTTTATTATTATTTTTTAATAATATGCGTATTATTTAAAATAACTTTGTTTTTGTAAATGGTGAGAATAAAACTTGGGGAATGTATAATAGTAACGATAACGGATTCAGATCAATTAGTCTAGCAGCATCCAAAAGCAGGCACTTCCCAAATCCAAAGATTCATAAAATCCCTTAGATCTCCCCAGATGGGACCACGAAGAATCAAATTGATCATATATTAATAGATATAAGGATAATTCCTTCTATTCTATAGAAGGAGATAGAATAGAAGGAATTAATAGACAGAATGATACTAGGAAATTCTATTCTAGAAGTTTCTAGAAGTTAACAATATAAAGAAGGGATTCAAACCAAGGATAAACATGCAGAACGTCAAAGATGGTAATATAATATCTAATAATGAAGACATTTTGAGCAGGTGGGTAGGGCATTTCCAGTAATTGGTAGGAAATCCACAAGCCGTAGAAAATACTGGTCTGACATCTGACAACTGAGGAAATAAGGTCAACCCTAAAAAGACTATTGGGATTTTGATATGCCCAATACACATGAAAGGAAGCCAGTTGGAGTGCCAAACTACAGAGGAATAACCCTACTTAGTACTTGTTACAAAATCCTGTCCAATGTCCTGAATGAGAGGTTGTAACCAAGCACAGAAAAATGCCTGGGCGAATATCAAGCGGACTTTACCTGAGCGCTCCACCGTAGATCAAATCCTTAAAAAAAACGGGAATGTAGCTTCGATTTGTATCATGTGTTTGTTGACTTTAAATCTGCATATGATAATATACGGAGGCCTAAACTGTATGAGACAATGAACCAGCTAGGAATACCAGGGAAACTGATATTCCTGGAAAAGATGACTGTGATTATCACCTGCGAAAATTCAAAACAATATATCACATCCATTGTCCGCACATAGACGAGTAAGACGAGGCGACGCGCTGGCGTGTCAACTTTTTAATATCGCCTTGACAAAAGTTATTCATGACACAGGCCTTCAATACAGGGGGACCTCTTCAAATTAGTCTACGCAAATATTGACGATGTTGATATATTAACAAGAACTATTAGAGGATCTACCGAAGCCTTCTCAGACTTCATAACTGCTGCGGAAAAGATAGGACTGGGAGTTAACGAAACTAAAACAAAATTTATGCCAATAACAGCTATAACCAGAGCAAAAAATATAAGACAAAACATGACGGTTGACAACTACAATTTTGAGGTGGTTACAGAATTCACCTATATGGGCACTTCTGCTGAAATTAAGAGAAGAATAGTAACGACCAATAGATGTTATAGTTTAACAAAGTACTTCACGAATAAACAACTAAGACAAGAATATACAAAACATTAATCATTCCCGTGTTAACATATGGATCGGAGGCCTCGAGCGTTACAAAGACAGATGAAAATGCTCTATTAAGCTTTGAAACAGAAGTACTTCAATAAATATGTTTTTTTTTATTTAATTATAACAGGCTAAGTTAATTTTTTTAAAGTTGATTCAAAACATTTCTCAATTATTTAATTGCTCTCTTTGTTCCATTTTAAAATATACCCAACATGAGAGGTTCCCAACAAGTGATTAAACGGTTTTCCTAAATGTAGCCCATAAAATCTTAGAAATCCTTTCTTAATTACCTAGATTAATTAATCAAGTAATAATATTTGTTTAATAATACGAGATAAGAAAAGACTCATAAGAGCAAGTGTTTTTCATTTAATATGCTAAATAAATATTGTTGTCAGTGACGGATCTAAATTGTATTATTGAGACGATTGATAACCAAATATTTCAATTTAACTTTACCTACAATATATTTAAAGTAGAACGCTTTTGTTAGCTCGATAACCTTCCTCTAAATCCGACACTGATTTGGCATTTAATACGTTTAATAAAGTACACGAAATGTGTACTAGTTTAATGCTGTTAAATCGCAAGCTGAATGAATATGACCAAGTACCAAATACAAAGCACGCCATTGCCGCATAGCGATAACTGTACGTTTCTACTCTAATCGACTGTTATCCGTATTAACTATTGAACGTTAAATTAGTAAAGTAGATACAAAGCAATTTCATTAATAATAAACCAATATTTACTTTATAATCTAATTTCTTTACTTTATAATCTGATAACACTAAATGGGTTAGCTTTTGTTTTATGTAGAATACACAGTAAAATTTCTTACTTCCAATATACGAAAGATGAGGTGGCGGGACCATTCACGAGTTTTTTCTATTAAAAGTACTATTCGAAATTATTTTACACATAATGGTGAATGCTTCGGGACACATCTCAATTGTGAACCAAAGCATTCACCATAATATGTAGTTGGTTAACCATAGAAAAAAAATTAAACCGATCAAGAATTTTTTGCTTATTACTTTTCAATGCCTAATTTAAGGTCTCAAAATCCTTATAAAGGGGAAAAGGTGGAAAAGCTTGTACAACATGATTTATTTTCAGAGAGAAATCCAGTAACTGGTGAACATTACACGATCATAAGCCCAGCTAGTACGCCAACCAAACAATTGACGAATGGTTTCACTAAAATCCCAACGCCAGTAACTAATGGAAAAGCTGAAGTACCAAATGGACTAGTAACTAATGGCCAAGCTTAACTTCCTTTTCCTTAATTTTTATTATTTAAAAACACGCAAAATATAGATACTTATACAAACAAATAAATACCAATATTTCATTCTTATTTATAAATAAAGACGTAGAAACTATTTCAAGAGTATTATTATTTGCTTTGGTTCATTACGTTTTTGATTTAAAACAGTTGTAGAATTAAACTTATTAATTACTAAATGTATCTTAATATATATAATTAATAATTAAAAACTTTTTATACGCGAATAATTTAATATTTTATTTAGAATTAGTTTTTGTTTTTATGTAATGTACTTGTAACTCTTTAAATTAAAATAAGAATGGTTACATGCTTGTGTAGTTAGCTTTAATTATCAATTAGTGGATGTTATGTTTATTTAAAGCAAATTATTTTAATCCTGTTTTTTATTAATTTATATAACAAATTTTAGTTTTATGTATTTACCTTTTTCTTAATGCTGCGCATTTATATGGAATTATAAAGTATTTTACTACGTATTAATGTTCCAAAATCCTTTGCCTTAAAGAATATTTAATATATGATAGATTTTAAGTTTATGTTAATATTTAGGTGTTTATAATTAAATAACTTTTATACGCCAATTAATTTTTTATTTGTATCATGCATTCTCAAAAGCATCAGAATAAATATAAGTTCTGTCGGAAAATACACAAATTATGTACAAATGAAATGGTTGACAGAAGAGCGCGACATTTAAGAGTAATTAAAAATTAATTGGGAGTGCAAATGAAAGGGTCATTGGAAAATACATTTTAAAATGAAAATAAAAAACTAACTCTTAGGTAATAAAAATAACAGTGTTACAATATAGTAATTATCTCCAAATTTAAATTAAAGATTTTCGCTGTAGATAAAAAATATAGGTATCCTTCAAAATAATTAAATAATCTTACAAACATTTCAAGTGATCATATTACTTATATCCCACGAATTATGGAATATGCATCGAAAATCCACGCCACAAATCACTATGATGGACAGTAAAAATATCTCGCGTTATGGTCATGGAGATTGTTTTGACATGTTAAATTTTTTTCAGAATATATAAAAGTGAAACAAAACGTGATACATGTAATAAAAACTTTCATCAGAAGATAGTGAATAGAATTATTAACAAAAGTAGCACATCTTCAAAATGATGCTGCTCGCAAGTATGGCACAAAGGAAAGACCAGTTCAAAGGAGTAAAAACCGTGCTAGTTTCGGGCCCTAAAATAAATATCATATTCTAAAAATAATCAAAAACAAATCCTATATATCCAGATTAGAGCCTGAAAAAATCATGATTTTTCTAGAAGCCTTCCTGACGACGACAGCTGGCTTCTACACACTCATTTCACAGCGCACAATATATGACTTCAGTCGATGCAGAATTTCTTGCACAATCGAAACATAAATTGGTATCAAAAGTTGTGTAAATTGTGTAAGCAAATATCAGGCGTTTGACAACGTGACAGCTCAGAAATCCTATGTAAGTGCCAAATGATAAACGATACTGTACTATATTATATTTATGCTCGAAATGGTCATTTAGAAAGCATCGACTGCATCTGCAGATGATTGAAATTATCGGTGATAGACCACGCAGTGCATTCTTCAAAATGTGAAAAAATCGTTGGGATTTAAGTCAGGGTTGAACGGGAGGATGATCAAGCAATTCGATGTTTTTTTGCTCCAAAAACTCAAATGTTTGTCGAGCAGTGTGAGCATTTGCATTGTCATAATGAAGGATGATCTGACGTTGTGGGTTGTTTTTTCGCAGCTCAGAAATGATTTCTGGCAAACAAACGGTTGTGTACCATCGAATCAATGTGTACCAGTATTTTGGAGAGAAATTCTTCAATTAAGAAACAAGTGTTCCAATCTCCAATGAATAATTTATTCAAAAATAACAAAGTTGAATTTTTATCCAGCTATCCGGATTTCGACGTGTTACCGTCCTTATTGAAATTCAAGCCGCAATATTTAAAGTTACTACAATATTTATTAGTTGTAGGATGTTGAACGTTTTATGTGTAAACTTTACACGTTGAACGTTTTACGCGTAAACTTAACACATAAAACGTGTTAATCCTGAAACAAAAAACAGGTCTAACAAAATATTGCCTGACGATGTCTGTTATAATAGACGAAACAGATCGCAAAAATATCAAATAAATAAGGAAGTACCAAGAAATTATTTAATACTCCTATATATGAAATTGACAGATATCTCACATATATCCAGCGGTTTTAAAATGTAGAGTTTGCGTAGGGTTTTCCTTACACTTATAACTAGACCCCGGATAATAATGCATTTGTATATTGTAAGCATATTTACTAGTTTAAAAATTACAAGAATATAAGAAATATGAATGTTCTACAACTGCTTTCTATGGTTTCGAACAACTTGATTGGCATAAAAAATACAAAATAATCATAAATTCCAAAACATACATAATTCAAAATAACACATACACAATTCCAAAACCTTTCCTTTCCTCCTTTCTTTTATTCCCTTTCACTACCAGAAGAAGAAAAGCCTAGCTTCCCTCTTCATATTTTTTTCTTACTCACCCCCTATCCCCTAATCATCGTTTCCCTAACCACCTATTCCCCTTATTCATTATTTCCTTAATCCCATCTCTCATCTTTATTGTATCTCATAAAATTTTTTTTACCTTCTTTTATTTATTTCCATCCTAATTTTATTCATAATTCCTATCCCCTTTCAGTCCTTACCCAAACTTACTCTCCACTTTTTACTCTCAAACTTACTCTCCACCCAAACTTACTTCCCATTTCCATTTTCTCTTCACTCCACACAATCCACTCACACTCCTTTATCCAATGTGTCCAGTTTTACTCATTATTTCCACATATCCTACACATTCTTTCATCCAGTATTTGTTTCCACTTTCTTCGCTCCCGCATATAAACCTTGCAATCATCTTCTTTTCTGACATGCGCAATCCTGAAATTAGATACTTAGCCATCCCCTCCTCATCCATAATCCACTTATACTTACTATTGAATCTACTCTCATTGATTCTTCCTTCTCTCTCTTGCCTTTCAACATCCCTCTTCCTCTCAGCGAACTCATTCTCAGCTCCGCAATTTCCAATCAACTTCTCATACCATCTCCGTCGACCATCCAATCCTCTTATTCACATTTATTCTACCCTTAATCCATTCATTCTCAATTCCATCTGCTCCCCCATTCATCATTCCCTCCCTGTATATTTCCCTCACCAACCTTCTTCCGTCAACCCTTCCCCTTAAATTTCAAGATCCTTTTCGCTCCATTTACCCAACATTTATATTTTCCAATCTCTTGCAATATAATTTCACTCCTCGTATTCCTATCCAATCCAAACATCCTTTTCACACAAATTCATATAAATAGGCAATAAATGTGTAAATAAAAATGAAGAAGAAATGCCACCAACTCGCAAACCCCCATGCCAATATTTTGCCAAGAAATGTCCATTCACAGTTTTACTGTCAGCGCATCCCACTTTCTTACTCACTCATGAGGTCTATTATAGACCATATCAATCTGACTAAAAAAACCATGGAAAATGTCAGCACTGAACAAAATGCACTGACAAGATGTCTGCACTGAATGGATAGCTGGAGCTTTTACAAGTTAGTCTTTAGCTCTTCCATTTGCCACTGGTAGAATTTTGTCTTGCACTTTCCAAAATGCTGATTGACAACATATTCTATAAATTCTAGAAAATACTCCAACATTTCAACAGACAGTTGTGACTCTAATAAAGTTAATGCACGAACAAGCTTCTGAAAATATTTCCTAGCTTACTATTAAATAGGGATTTATTTCCTCCATATATA
>WYDF02083109.1:0-11093 GCA_009867245.2 Adranes taylori | reverse complement strand
CCGTTGTGTCTGATAGAGTCAAAGGCTTTTTCATAGTCCACAAACACTAGCACGAGCGGTTTGTTATATTCGACGGAATTTTCTATTAAGGTTTTAATAACCTGCAGATGGTCATTAGTTCGATACCCGCCTCGAAAACCTGCCTGTTCTGGCATCGCAATATCTGATTATTATTCAACCCTTGAAACAGATTCATTGTTTCGAACCAAGACGCTATAAGAACAATCAATTTACGCGTCGACTTGCATATTAAACTTAACATACTTGTGTAATGAAGCAATGAGGGTAGGTGACAAACCTTAGAGCCAGCACAGTTTGACTTCACACAATCACAACAATAATGAATTCCAGTAGCAATTCTAGTTCATAAAAAATTAATGGAAGTTTTCATCAGGATTTAAATTAACAACTCCTAATACAATATACCGAAACAAAAGATATACCGAAACAAAAGATATACCGAAACAAAAGATGACCGGTGAGTATACGACAACTAGCAAAACTAGCGATGTTTATCGTAGTTTTGCTAGTCCAGCAAAACTAGCGACACTAACATTGTATTTTAGCTGTCTAAATTATTGAACAATAATCAATAATTAAAACAATAAGACCCCAGAGATGGTCCTAGGAACAGAACATAATAAATCCAACTCAGAAATACAAATGATAATAAAGACAAAGGTTTTATCTGTACAATAACAGGTAACCTATTGCAAATTATTAGCTGTTGTACATTCATACATTGCCTAAACCTAGAATTCATAAAATAGGTTAAAATTCTGTTTTGAAGTTCTAACTAGAAAATACATCCAATTATGACGTGAAAATAAACAAAGATCCCATCAGCTATTCTAAGAAAAATGATATGCAAATTAAGCATGCAGGAAAGAAATATTCCTTACGACACGCTACAAAGTCTGAGTTATACGAAATTATAAAAATCACAAGAATAAATCTCCACAATATGTTCCTGACACCGAATTTCCTAAATCAGATTTTAGAGTTCTTCCTTATCCGCCGTATCATTCTGAATTAAATCCAATTGAAATGGTTTGGGCTGAATTACAAAACTATGTGAAGAAATATCCCATTTATGCTGTAATATGTCATAAAACTGGCTGAAGAAAACTTTAAAATAACAAAACTGGCTGAAGCAAATTTTAAAATCGTAACAGCTGAAGGATGGAAAAATGTATGTAATCATCGCGATAATATAGCGAACCAACATATCAAAAATGAGGATTTAGTGGACAAGGCTTTTGATCATTTTTGGTTTGTTTCCAACACAGGAGATTCTGATGAATCTAATTCTATAGAAAAACAAATTTAGTGATGATGAAGCAAAAACCAATGAATCGTTAGGAGTTTTTTTATAAATCTACTTATTTTTTATGATATTGCGTAATTTTAGGGTTTTTTTTTGTAAATTTGCAATTTTTATGATATTGTTTTTAATTTATGAAACAATGAGTTCAAGGTATTTTTTGTGTTGTGGATGGTCTAAAATACTTACGGTTCAAATAAAAAACATGAATAAAATTATGCATGAATGAAGAAACGAAAACAATATAGGGGAAAGTCCAGTAATCCCGGACACTCAATGGATTTTAAATAAAAATAGAGCAAACAAATTTTTTTAGAGTAATTTCTGTCTTTATTTTAATTTTAAAATCAAACCGGTATCACAAACCTTCAATCATATTAAGTAAAAATTAGTACTCATAGCAAGCACTTTTAGAGAAATATATGAAAAATATTTTGGGTTTATTTTTTAATTGGAAAGATTTAGAATATTTTTTTTGTCTTCGTGTTTCGAGCGCCTTTACATTTCTGCCTTCTTGTGCCGTTCTCTTCATTGTCTTGACTTTTGTGTATATCCTCTAGATCTCTTTTATATGGCGAAGATGTAAAATCACGATTTTTTGGTTTTTAGAGCCCGTGTTCCTAAGCGTTTATTTTTGACACATAAGGAAATAGTGTTTTAATAACTCTGCTATGCTGGTTTAATCACTCGTCGTGCGAGCATTGTGCGACTAGTCGAAGGCACTGGCGATGAGTTATAAACTGCTGAATCTGATTGGCAATATTTTTTTTAGATACAACTTTTTGCGTAACGTCTATCATCAATGATGTTAAAAAATCTATATCAGTGAAAATTTTAAGGTTAAAAGGATAAATTCCTGTGTATCTGATTCCGTTTAGTACTATTTCAAGCCTATCTGCTCTGCTAAATGCTTCACCCAGGAGTGCAGCAATATCAAAATCAGTGATTCTAGTCGAAGCTTTTCATCTCATCCATGCTGAACTTCCAGTTGCAAATGTATCCTTAGCTGGTTTATAAAAATGTCCTGTCCAACGGTTGGTATGAGTTTCATACGGTGGTGTGCTCAGCATATGAAAGTGATATTTACGTACATATACTACCTGCTCTTTATGACTAGCATGGTCTTCCAAAATTAAGAGGACAGGATTCGTTTCTATTGGATGAACATGCTGTTAAAATGGTGCAACCATTGCAAGAACATGTCACCGTTCGTCCACCCTCTCTAATGTGGAATAGCAATACTTTCGTGACATTAAGTGACAGTTAAGTGACATTTCGACCTGTTCCAGCGGAAGATAATTTACCAACTTGTTTTTTCCCGTTTATCGAAATAACTTTATCATTTTATCCACATTTGATAACCCTGTTTCATCGGCATTGTAAATTTGTATTTTTTTCTTTATCTTCAAGGTGATTAATTTAGTGGTTAACTTGTGAATTATTGAATCCAACAGGCGCGCAATAGTAGTTAATTCGGGAGGTCTTGAAACAATGTCCGGATATTATTTTTTAGAACTATTGAAAACGTCTTTTTTTGTGTTTCTGTTCTACTTATTAAATCTATGAGGAATTTTGAGACTTTCTTTTAGATCAAATTTAAAAACTTTTAAAACATTTTATAAACTCCTTCCTACTCAATAGCATCAGACGATTGACAACTTCTTGCCGGGTTCATAAAGTTCTCAGAAAATGCGGATTCAAATCGTTCGAACTTCGATCGGTAAGCAATCTTTGCCACTTTTCAAGCTTTCAGGGCTCAGCGTCTGGCTTTAAATAATTTGGTCTATATACATCAGTACATGCCGAAGCAATCGTACACGCTACTGTAAATAGACATATATTCATTTAAAAACATTTGTCTAAACTTTAAACAGGTCGCCATTAATATATTTACATCACTAGTACAATACTCGACAATTTCAGTCTTAATGTTAAGTTCATCATTTTTATGTTTCTCGGGCCATTTTAAAAATTTGCCTCTGTCTTCTTCGTTCATACTATCGCAATCATCTAGAGAGCTCACATTTAAAATAAACTTTAACTTACGCAACATATTTACACATGTATATATAGTCTTATAATATTAATTATTAAAAATGAAACCCATGGCTATACGGCGAAAGGCGCCAACAATAAATAAATACAGAAGAAGAAGAACTTACGCAATGTGGCTGGTTGTTTTGAAATTTAAAAGTGCGCATTACCCGCCGTCCTGGGCGACTCGACCTTCCCCTATTAAAAAATGTTTTTAGCAACATATTGTTAGGTCATTGGTACGAGCGGTAGTATATTAGTTCGATCAGATTTTAACGCGTGACGAAATAGCGCGTGGATTATACTAAAATTCTCAATTATTATTTTATAAAAGTTTAACATAAATTTCCATTAATTATTGCAATTTGTTTTATGGTCAATATCTTGTCATCGTATAATGTAAATTGTATTAACATGCTTCCATCTAGATTTATCTGATTACATCTCATTATATTAATGTATCTTTACTACGTATTTAAATGTGGCACATAAAATGCTATGAAAACCTCAATGCAATAAAACATCGAAAACAATTAATTTGAAATGTGCAAAAGGAAAACATTACGATATATCGTCGATAAAATTAGAATAATTTAGAAAACAAAATGATAATGAAAACTGATATGTAAAGCCGAAAGCGGCAAAAACACGTATTAATGAATTGCTAGCACGAAATATGGAACCCATAAATAAAATTGGCCAGGTCGTCGTCGGTACACCGGGCATAATCCCTGACACAAGCTTACAAGGGGAAGTTCTAAAAGATATGAATTTAAATCATTAATCATACGATTAAATTAGTAAGCTTAAAAAGATGTAGTATTATATTAATTAACAAATTTATATAAACCAAACTCATTTTCTAACTTATTGTCAAAATATTCGTTTGTTTTCAAAATTATTATAAAGTGATCAATAAAATTCTTCGGATTTTTTGATATCGCCATGTATTTAGTATCACATTTATTACATGAGTCGACGTTTCAGTAATAAAAAATAATCAGAAAAAGAAACAAAGTACAATAAACATCTCATATCAGAAATGTTGCTTATTCAAAAACAAAAATCAATAACAGTGCATCATTGACGATGTCGACAAACTAAACAAAATATACAACAATCTAATCGAACCTAAGATAATTTTCTGTAATCGAGAGAGGAACAGGAACAAAAACAAAGGAGCAGACCAAAATCCCAATGTTAAATAGAACATATATTATTACGCAACCTACTGACGATTGACTGAACGGTGTTAACACTATTTATAGACAGATTGTTATGACAATAAAAATTCTAATTAAAAAGCTATTCGTGTGAACAATTTGAATTTTTAATTACCAAATATAAAATATTCAGCGATGTTGATGAAAAGGAAATAGTGATAGATCATACAGATCCATATGTATATCTTTTATCCATATACATCTCCATCTATATCTTTAGAGACTCTGAAAGTTAAGGATGTGAGGGAAATGAGTGTAGAAGAGTTAAAGACTAAGGTAGCGAGGATGAAAGAAGGGAATCCAGTGGGCCAAATAGGGTGCCAGTGGATGAGTGCGTTAGCAAGGCGGATGAATAAAGTATGAAAAGGAGTGGAGAGAGTGCCGGATGAATGGAAAAAGGGAGAAATTGTGACAGTGTGCAAGAGAGGTAACATGATGGAAGTTGATAGTTATAGGGGAGTTACGATTGTGGACGATTTCTATAGATTGTATGCGAGGGTAATTAATAGGAGGTTGAAAGAGGAAGTCATGGAAAAGGAAATTCTGACAGATACGCAGACTGGGTTCATCAGAGGGAAAGGTACGGCGGATAACATTGTAACATTGAATTACATTATGAACAAGGAAATATCGAAAACAAAGAAGAAGTATCTCCTTCTTGTGGATCCTAAAGCTATGTATGGCAGGATAGTCAGAGAGAAATTATGGGAGAGAACGGAGAATGTAGGGATTTCGATAGCTATAATTAAAATGATTAAGAGACTATATGATGGAGCCTTTGTAAGGACGAGAGTGAATGAGAAGCTGTCGGATTGGTTTGAGACAAAGTGTGCAGTTAGGCATGGATGCTCACTAAGTGGTTGTCTGCTTAATATTTACATGTCAGATTTGGAGGACGTTGTGAGTAAAGAGGAGGTTAAAAGGAGATTAAAAGGATAAGCCGGTAGTCTGAAAATTAAAAGAAGAAAGGTGTGTTCTCCTACTTACGATATATATCTGACGATATAGTATGTATGGCGATTTGTATGGAAGAGATGAATGAAGTGAATAGGAAGATGCAAAGGTATATGGATAACAGAGAATTGGAAGTGAATGTGAAAAAAACTGAAATAATGGTTGGCAAGATGGGAGGGAGAGGCTGCAGGAAGGATTAATTTAATACAGGGGCCATAGGATAGAAAAGGTTAAGAAATACAGGTATCTAGGTTTTATTTTGGCAGAAATTTCGGGAGTTTTTAAGTATGAGGACGAATATAATGGAATTATGTGTGAATAACATATTGATGTATGGAGCAGAGGTACGGGAAGAAAGGAATATTATTGAGAGGATGCAAGTGGGATGTCTGAAAAGGATGTTTGGTTTAGATAAAAAATACTCCAAGCGATATATTAATGCACGAATTAGAAAATATAAATACTGGATAAGTGGAGTGATAAGGAGGGGAAAGTATGGAAGCATAAAGGGAATAGGTTAGCTAAAGGAATGTATATTAAAGAAATGATGACTGGAGGAAGAGACATAAGTTTGAATGAACGGATTAAGAGTACAATGAAAGTGAATAGGAAGATGGGGTACTCTACGCAAGGATGGTTTGAGAAGATGATGCATGTGAATGAAGTGGTGAATGTGGTTACAGAAAGGCTGAGAGATGTGGAAAGGCAGAAGAGGGAGAGAAGAATATATGATAATAGATATAACAGTAAGTATAGGTGGATCAGGGACGAGAATGGAATGACCAGATATTTAGTATCGGGTGTAAGTTTGGGGGGATAAAAGTATGCTTGCAAGGTTCAGATGTCAGAATGAGGAGTGCGGTAATAGGTATTGGATGAGTGGGGAAGAGAGAATGTGTAGGATATGTGTAAAGGAAGAGGAGATCTGGAGCCATTTGAACACGATGTGTGTAGGGATAGAATGAAGTGAGAGCGATAAAGAGTTAGGAGAGCACTGGAGGAGGGAATGGAGGGAAATGGATTAGACATTATGATATAGATTAGAAAGGAATTGTATAAACGAAGACAAAAGGGATAGAGGTAGGAGGGGGAAATGAGACGGAAGAGGATTATATAATTAGCATAAAAGGAAATGTAGCCGTCCCTTGTTACTTCAAGAATGAGAATTAATTATTTATATTATGACAAGAAAACAAAAACGAAGTAAAAACCCAAGAAGAGACCTGGTAGTAAAGAATTATAAACACAGAACTTCTTTACACAATCATCTCCCTGAAAAACAATATTGGTAACTATTGAAACCATCAATAAGGATGATATATGGCCCATAAATGTAAGAGATGGTCTTACTTGCTAAAACTGAATACGGAATCTCTATTCCTCACTTCACTATGTCTACACGCCTGCTATGAAATCACTGCAATATGGTTTTGGAATCACTGAGGCTCCAGAATTTCCCTAAATGTCTGCAGCAAATATTACAAGGTTACTTCAGACACTGTTACCTCGTGCACTGCGACAATGGAAAAGGAGCCAAAATGAAACTTTCTGGGGGTCATTGGACGAACTTTGTGAAACATCATGTATGATAGACTGCTCGAAATAAAACTACCACATGGAGCGACTGTTGCAGCTGATGCTGCTGTGATTATAGGCGCAAAGGAGTCAACTGAACTGGAGAACATAGCGAACAAGTGTCCAAAATAGTAAGCGATTGGATGCAAACAAACTCATTAAGTCTGGCTTCGGTAAAAACATTTAGTTAATTAGTCCTTGATATATAGAAATACTTACACTTGTGAAATACCTTGGCGTTGTTCTCGATCGTAGTCTGAAGTTCGGTGATCACATGAAGTCAGTAGCGGAAACAACGACTGCACGAGCGTTAGCCATATCGCGGCTTATGCAGAGAATAGTAGGACCCAGCACTGCGAAAAGAAAGCTCTTGTGCTGGGTAATACAGTCTAAGCTGTTGGCTCTGGTACGGGTGAAAGGAGTGGAAGATCGGTAAGACAAAGAATCTTAACAATAACTGATGCCTATCGGATCCTACTATCGGAAATAAAACACTGGGTTTCAAAAAGCCATGGAGAGCAAAATTTCTGGGTTACCCATTCTTGACTGGCGGCGGGTGTTTTGCTTCTTTTCTAGGCCGCATTGGAAAGATGAGGTCCCCTAAATGCGAAAAACTAAACAACTACGCCGACCACACTCTGTTCGTTTGCAGCGACTGGGAGCAAGAGTGCATGAATCTAGAAGGGAAACTCCATAGGAAAATAAACTCCTCTGACCTAACTTTAGTCATGTTAGAATCAACAGACAAACGGCAGCTAATCTCCAACTTCATGGCGGACGTAATGAAAACGAAGCAAGAAATTGATCTAAGAAGAAGTCGAGTTTAAATGAACTCTAGGTAGCTAAACTGAAGGAGGTCTAAGGGCCATTTGGACTCAAGATAAATAGGGGTATATGTGGTCTGAACTACTAGGCCATTAAGTAATTGAGATAGGACGGGGAATAGGACAAGAAACTGAACAGAGGCTGTCATGAATAAATGTGTAAACGGGGCCGTGGTAGGTTTCGGTGTCGCATGGATAACTTAAGATGCGCGTGCTCATCCTACACTCACAAAAACACGCCTGGTATAGACGAAAGTCCTATATTGTTTTCAATCATATAGCAATCTCTAAAATGGTCTAAATTTTGGTGTAAATTATTTTTTATTGTACTTTTAGAGCAAACCTCAACTATAATCGTTGCCCGAATCGGTTGTTCTAATATAAGGATTTTGGAGCATTAGCCTTCTAATCCACATCAACAAACATCTAAAACATATCGTCAACCTACAAATGTCTGAAGAAGAGAAAGTCTTTATTCGAAACAAGAGCGAGGAACACCTAATACAATAAATAGGCGCATTAAATATGGCCAGAAAATTTCACTTTTGAAATGCTTTAATTCAAGTTCTTTCAGAGTCAGAAAATATTAATTTGTATTGTAAAACTTATTTAGAGCTGAAATAAAATCGTAATTATCCAAAGACTTTCGTCACGGGATACCAGTTAGTTATTAGTTGCAATAAGGTTTTTTCTCTGCACTCGTCTTCAATACCCATCTACTTAAGCACCACCTTACTGTCCTTCAACTCTCTAAGCTCTGACTAAATCTGCTTCAATTCTTTTAAATCAACATTTTCTCTGCCTTAATCTGCTTCAATAGGTCCATCTGAAACATCATCAATTCCTCGCTCATTGTTCTTCCCTACCCTTCCCCAGATTCTAATACTTTTCTTCTTTTAACTGATTCAATTCACGCTTTTTAACCTACACTACTAGATTTTCTGATATAATCTATTCATCATCTAGTTTTTGAAAGTGTATAGTACTGGACAGTATAAAATGTTTAATATTAAGTGTTACTTACAACCCTTGTAGAAATTGTTATATATGCGTTTGAATAATGAACGTGAATGTGCGTTTCATATGAAAGCAAATCTTCTTCACCACCTGACCTCATTCGACAGGAAAATGCTTTCTTCATGTCTACATCATATAAAATTATAGGCATAATAGCAGTTCGTCTATCTTTTGTTTAAAAAGCTGATTTACATTATTTGTTCATAACATGCTCAGTTGGAAGATATAAGAGGATGTTTATTAAATACATAACAACATGAAGTATTCAATATATTGCGATAAAACATATTTTATGATTGTAGTAGTTTATTAGTCTAATATATATTTAATTTTTATTCCAGTTGAGTATACAATGATACGGAATAGTGTCAAAGCGTGGAAAGATACAAGTAATTAGTTGTAAGATAAGTCAATATATAGTAAATTTCATATAGAAAATACGCATGTAATTATGAGACAAAATAAAAAGTATGTTAATAATAAACTGAATAGACTATTCGCGTTTATAAATCTACATTTTCAATAATAGAAATTAATTACCCATTAACCCACACGCTCAGTAGAAAGATGCAATTTAAGAATCTAGCGCAATTGTGGCAACTTGGAACGAATATTAGAACAAATAAAATGAATTATAAACTTGAATAATTAAATATGAATTAAAGATACAGAATCAAAAAAAATAAAATAAAAAGTAAACAAATGTGTTAAAACTTTCAAGCAAATAACTCAAAAATCTTTTAAAAGAAAATTAAATCATAATAAAAATGGTTTAATGAATGCATATAATACATATATACATGCTTTGTAAGTAATTTGATAATAATAACATCTTTAATAGATGTGTGTATGTAATTGATATCTTATTAAATGGCTGGCTGTGTGAACTTGCAAACTCATCAATTGAAATTTATGCACGTAAATAAATCATAACAATTACTTTTGTTTTTGAGAAGTTGATGCCTTAGTGTTTGGAGTGATCAGTTAAATAAAAGAAAACGAAACAGTGTTTCTTAACCCCAATATATTTGCAAACCAAACAAATAGGCTTTAGGTTTGGCTAGTTTCGAAGCAACAAACGAGCCATTTTAAGCTACGTAACAATGATGCAATACAAAAAATTTTAAAATATTATTACATTTTTGTTAGTTGAATATACCTTTGAAATAGCTGCCTTCAGGTTACATCATGGATAACATCTGTGTCCAAGTTAGGACAGGGAAATATTATATAAATATTTTATTTCTTGATGTTACATTAATTTTCATTTAGATAAGTATCATTTAATTAATTAAATAAGAAATCATACTGAAACGATAGTTACTTGAACTATATGTGTTTATTGTTAAGTACTATGGCTCTTGAATCAATCAAACCATAGATAAACAAAGCAACTATATAGCAATAAATGCAGTCGATCAAATTAGGTAACGCATACAAATTGATGTGTGTTAACAATGCACACAATTCATATATTTATTATTTAAGAAAAATGACGTATCTTTATTATTTTAGATGTAATATAAGAACGCTGATTAATTTTAATAAATTGAAATTATTTCGTTAGCATTAGTACAGTGTGTTTTACTCAACCCACGTCGATCTAACGGTGCCTCACAGTAATTGGAATAAGTTCTAATTGCGGGCCGACAAAAGAATTATAATAGTATTAATTATTTTACACTTTAGTTCCATCTTATTTTGCATGGGCATGGTATAAACGTTGTTAAACATATATAACTGGATGTTATTAATAGTAGAAACTAAAATATTTTATATTTGTAAAGAAGAAGATTAATATATAATTAACACATTTCTCTGATTAATTTTATTTAATTTTAAATTAATTTATGAATCTTTGAAAATTATAAATCATTTGAATTATTTTAGTTAGAAATGAAAAAGTAAAAGGACGATGTCATTTCATACAAAATTATAGGAGCATGATAGTTCCCTATATTTTGTAATAATGTAGGTGAATAAAGATACTATTAATTTGCAAATTTAAATTAAATATTAAGGAGGGTTGCTAAATATGGTTTAATTTGAATTGAATAAAATGCTTGATATAAAACTGTGATCATTACCTGTGACAGCTATTTGTTCAATTATCAATTATTTTTATCTAATATTTAATATTTT
>WYDF02083108.1:0-24437 GCA_009867245.2 Adranes taylori | reverse complement strand
AAATGTTCACGCTTTTTAGCTACTATAGTAGACTCGAATGACTGAGACACGGCAGTCAAACTGAATTGAAATAGTTATTACACACTCATGCCTGACGAGACCGCGAAACGGCGACACAAGATCTTGTCGTATGATAGTAACATTTTTCATTTTCGCGATTGAAATTACGTTCACACTAATCAGAATAATGTGATTTATTCGGTGCGAACATATGTAGGCTATTGTGATATAGCTAAAACCTGATATCCAACTACCGATGATTTTCATTTGATATTACAATTAATGGCAAAATTAATACTATTTTTTATAAAGCAGTAATACTTTTAGAAGTATTTCACTACTTTTACAAGATACTTCAGTGCTTCATGTACTTTTATATTAAATTATATAACTTTATTGGAAACGTTTAAAGCATTGTTTATTAATGTAGCGATACTGTAGAAATCAGATTATTCGGCGTTTGATTAATCTGAACGCTCAGTTAACCGAAATTTTACTTTTTAGAATTTTTTTAGGGTTTTTTTTAGTAATGCATCGTTTACAAAAAATTATAAAAATTCAAATCTTTCTCTTTCACAAGAGAAAATATTTTCTCTTGAACAACTTGAAATATAAAAGCACTTGTTTTCTTGTATTATGTAATTTGAAAATTAATTAACGAGAATCCTAACAAAATATATGAAATATAACGTTCCGAGTGACAGTATTTTTATTGTAATTTTGAATGACATTTTCCGAAATGCTGACATGATATTTTTGTATTTTCAACAACATTCTACCTGTCGTTCTGATTAAACGTCATTAATGGACGTATATCCTTTATCATCTTCATTGGTATAAATCTCAAATCCATTAGTCTTATTGTATATATTTGCCTATACCTACCAACACAATTAAAAATCGTTTTCCCAAAAACTTTACTTTCTACCCTTCACTAACATTTTTTATCTTACCTTCATTGCAATTACAATGACAAAACACTAGGAAATACTAGAACAGGCTTTCAACAAAAAAACTATCAAATATATGTATGATAAAATTTAAACAAAAATATAACGCGAACTTTACTTCTCTCCCAGGAGAACTGAGAAAAGTGCCTTTTTACTACTAGCCTCATAATCACACTTTCAGTTGATTTCTTCTTAATCTCTGTCATATATTCTCAACCCTTTCTTTTTCATTATTTGTTTTTGAATCCTACGCATAATCCCCCCATTCTCCACCTTTCCCCACCCTCACTTCCCAAGCACACTCTCCAATTCTCTGCAAATTCTCTCTCATTCCCATTACACTCTATTCCATTGTATTTTTTCAAGCATGTCTTCCCAATTTTCCTTCTTTTCCCCACAAGTCCTACACATTTTCCTTTTCTCATCCATTCACTATTTGTTTCACCTTTCTTCGCTTTTACATCTAATCCCGCAATCATTCTTTTATCTTTCATACTACTACTATACCCTGAGGTTAAATACTCAAACATACCTCTCTCATCTCCTATTTATTTATACCTTTCATTAATTGTAATTTTATTAATATACGTAAATCGTATAAGCTTTAATGGAACGATTTAATTCCAAGTAATAATACTTTTAATTTTAGATCATCGATTAATAACAAACCTTATGAATGTATACATTGTTTAAAATGTTTTACCACAAAACGTTTACTCCTACTGCACAAACGGACGCATCAAGAACCATCATATCCATGTAAAAGTTGCAGTCGTATGTTTAATAATAAACAAAATTTGCAACATCATGTACTAAGGAAACATACAGATGGATCACGAAAAATTATCACCTGTGAGATTTGTGACAAATCCATGTTAAGTTTTAGCTTACCAAATCATTTATTATTACACCAGGAACTTAAATATGAATGTAATCAATGCAATTCCAAATATGTAACGGATGTATTGTTAAAGAAGCATGTGGAAGCTGTACATTTGGGAATACGATTTCATTGTAACATCTGCAACAAGGACTTCATACAAAAGGAGTTATTACACAGACATAGAGTTGTTAATCATGTACCGAATATAATGTAAGTTATAATGAATTCATTTAATAGAGGTGCAAGTATTGTTTTTACCATTTTCATATGTTTAACTTTAAATCTTGAGGGCGTAGTCTTAATCAAAAATAAGAAAAAGAAAAAATAAAATAAAAATGATGTGTTTTGGTTTCTGCGCCACAGTTCAGAAATTTAAAATTGATTCATATTAGAACCAACAGTGATGATAATGTTTAACTTCAAAAGGTTATACAAGGTATGATCAAATATTACGCGGAATTATCATTTTTCTCCAATAATCTTAATGTTAACATTGTCCCCTTCAAAGTAATTCCCATTCGACATAATACAATTCTTCGAAGTATGTCTAAAATTCAATTTTTGATATGGTGTTTAATTGCTTTAGCGATTATGGCTTCATCATATAGCAGCTTGTCTCGTCCACTGCTGGATATAAGCCTCTCTTATGGAGGTTTTTAGCCGTTTCCTATCACGCTGGACAATGCGGGTTGATAGGGGGTCAAAGTTAGAACGACATTTCCTTCAGTTCTAGGTTAAACGGTTATACCGCCGTGACTCGGTCGCCAGAGCCTCTTTAGTTTTCTAGCAGGGTGTACCGGATGACATAGTCACCACTCGGGCAGGCGAGGTTGACGTTTGGGTAGGCTATCTTGACCCTGTATATGCCATCACCCCATCACACCCCTTTCTTATGGCTTGATTTCGTGAATATCGGCACAACGTCGTCTTTTTATGGTCTTTTTATCTTCGGAAATAGATAAAAGTCACAAGATTCCATATCAGGTGAATTTGGAGGATGCGAAATTATAATGTTGTTGTTTTTTGCCCAAAATTCACAAACAAGTAACTAAGTGCGCGCAGGTGCATTATAGTGATGCAAGCAATCGTCAGGAGTTGTCTGGACACAAATTCGGACGTTTTCTGCGGATTGCTTCACGTAAATGGCGTAAAACTTCAAGGTGGTATTTATTCTTTGTTGACCGTACGATTTGATGACAAGAATTTGATGACAAGAACTTATGATACAAAAATGTATGGAACCAAGCGAACTTATTGAGCTTTTTCGCTCTTGGCTCTTCAGAAATCTTTCATTGGGAGAGTTAGGCCTTACTTTCGACGTCATATCCATACACTCATGTTTTGTCACCAGTTATGATTTGTTTCAGTAATTCGGAATTGTTATTGAATTTGGGAATCAATTTTGCTGCCACTTGACAATTTTGCTGCCAATTTTGCTGCCACTTGACTCATACTCAAAACATCTGAAATAATAGCTTGACGTGTGCCAAATAAACTGCCAACATCTTCAACAACTTTTTCATAGTGATTTGCCTGTTGTCCATAACTATTTTCTCCATCTTTTCGATGTTATTATCAGTTATTGATCTGTTAGGACGCCCAAGATACTCGTCATCCTCATCCTCTTGGAAGTGCTTGTACCTCTTATAAATCATTGTTTTATTCATAAAAGAATTACCGAAAGCTACATTTAACATGTACAGCACTGTGCTGCACCTTATTTTATTCTTAAGACAAAACTTAATGCAAATTCTCTGCTCCTTTTGTTTCACAAGTGAAAAACCGTTGTGACACAAAATACAAGTAATCTTATTGACAGGTGGATCTGTAGCAAACTTTGTTCCAACCGGATAGTGCTACAGTGCACATAGTGAAACCAAACCATTACAGGCAATTTGTGACATGATTCCGTAAAGTATCTTGGTGATATCTGCTGGCAAGTTCGCTCACTTGACTCGTCTCTAGATGATTATTGTTTGTAGTATTATCGAAACGTAGAGGCCTACAGTAACAAACCTCGTAACATCGAGGAAGTGAAAGATGCTATTCGTCTCGAATTCACTAACTGGAAGGAAAAGATGCCGAAAAGACCTATACGTAATTTAGAAGGGAGGTTGCGAGAGTCCATACAAATGAATGGATATTAATTTTAAGAATTTAATTAATTTGATAATGTGCTTTATTAAGGTCGATTTATGTTAGAACGTGCTGTGTGCGAAACACCTACCGTACGTGACTCGTCGATGTTTTGTGTAATTATCTTTAAATGCATTTATCTTACAACGGTACGGGCTTGGTGCGGGGGCGTGTACTCAACGGGCCCCGTTTTTCCGTACTCGACACATTGACATACTTTCTAACGAAGAACACATGCAGATAAACGAAGAACACATGTAGATCATGGCAAGGGTCGTGTATTCAGGGACAGTATTTTTCACCTGACCGTATGTATACTGCCAATCTTAACGTAGGTGACATAGGTTTTTGAAATCGCGTTTGTTGTTTTAAAAGTAATGGGCTCACTTTCTTGGGTAAAGCAACACAATATTCTTTGTTCATCCAAAAATATCCGTAAGTCTTTTGTAACGATTTCTCTCTAACCATAGACCATGTTGGGTGTGTCCAGCCCACCTTCTTTTCTTCTTTATGCACCTTCTTTTCCGTCTACAGCGATTGCTGCTAACTCGAGTAATGTTAAATTCCTCATCACTTCATTAATTACCGTAGCAATTAATGAAGTACAAAACGAACACTATTGCATGCCTGAGCTGCACACATCGGCTTGCCAGCATAAATATTGGTCCAGATATGATATCCCCATATTCATAGGGCACAAGTAAGAAAACAAATCATTCAACATCCTCACTTTTCTTGGCGTAGTCCTTTATGGGTTGTGCCTAAGATATTGGACGCTTCTGGCAAACAAAAATTGCGTGTGGTCATTGATTTTCGACGTTTGAATGAGAAACCAATTGATGATAAATACCCCTACCGAACATAGTTAACCTGTTAGATAAGTTGGGAAAATGTCAATATTTTTCAGCTTTGAATTTAGTTTCCGGATTCTATCCAATTGAAATGTCTAAGGAAGACCATGCCATTTGGGTCGTTTGCCATTTGGACATGGCATTTGCCATTTGGTGCCGTTTAAGTCGCATAGCTGGCCCGTTATAGCATAAATACAAAAGCCGTGACGGACTCGATGATACTCCGTTCTAACATAAATCGCCTATTATTGTTATTTTGAAACCATGCGTTTCCTTAGCCGGCACAGTCTATAGAGTTTGATTATTCATCGATGTAGCATTAGCGATTTCGCATGAAAATATTATATTTTGACAAGATTTTATTTTTAAAATTGTTTTACCAACGTAGAGTTGATAAAGAAAATTGTGAAAAAATTATTTGCACATCTAAAGAATATAATAAAATTATATAATCTTTACATTGCAGCATTGAAGAAAAAACTTTCAAATGCGATAAATGTCTAAAGTTATTTACGACCAAAGATAAGTTGTGTAAACATAGTGTCCTACACAAAGAACGCAAAATTCCATGTGAAATTTGTGGTAAACTATGGCGCACGCAATCAATTTTAGTCGCCCATAAACGTGTAAAACATCCTACAGGCAAAGATGATACAATAAATCTCCGTGTCCCATGCGAGATTTGCAATAAACAATTAAAACCACGAAGCATCGAGTTGCACATGCAACGACATCGTGGTGCAACACTGAATTGTTACCAATGCGATCAGAAGTTTCGTGATAAATATGCACTAGCCGAACACGATAAAGTTGTGCATCGAAATGAATCGTACGCTTGTGATCAGTGTGACCGGTCTTTTACTAATCGTTCCTCACTAACGTACCATACGTATACTCATATCAGGTCACAGGATAAGGAAATTCTCACATGTCGAATATGTCAAGGTGTTTATAGTAGTCCAAAAGTTCTAAAACGGCATATGTTAACTCATAGCAAGGATAGGCAGCCATATGCAATATGTGATTATTGTGGCAAAGAATTATTTAGTACTGCTGGGCTACAACAACATCTAACAACACATGAAGGGGTTAAGCCATTTATATGTGACACTTGCGGCAAAAGTTTTGCTACAAAGAAATACCTGATTATCCACGTCCGAGTTCATACGAAGGAGAAACCATACGCATGTACTCTATGCCATAAGAGCTTCAGTCAGCGAGGAACATTGACTATACATTTGCGTGCGCATAGAGGCGATAAACGTTATAAATGTCAGATATGCGCGGAAGCATTCCTTACGCGGTCTCAATTAAATACCCATAGGAAATCGCACGGTATTTCGTCGTCGAGTCATGCGAATTTGGTTGATTTGAATAAGTTTTATATCAGTTAGTCTTATATATTTTATGGTATGTATTTATGAAAGATAATTTATAATTAATAAATGTTTATTTTGAATTTATGAATTTTAATTTCTCCAAAGTTTATTAATTGCGTACAGATTATATTGTTTAAACAGTGGACATAATGGCATTTACACAAATTTATGGACGACTGCGCCACTTAATCTTTTATATACTGAAAGTCAGAATGGATTATACGAGATATAGAGTAGTTACGAAGGTAAACAGTGAACCAGTGACAATAGCGGCGATAGGCGTTGGATTGGTAGCGAGATAGAAAGGGTTTCAGGCGGCGGTTTGAATTAAGATTATTTTAATTTGAAGATGCTATCATTCCTAGAGTCTTGGTTAGGGGTATTAGGATGGCTTACATTAGGTAAATATAGATTTATTATATAGGTGACTTATAATTATAGTTCTAAGTATCCACAACCTCTGATCCCGGTAGAACCCCCAACGTATATACATTTAGAATTGGGGTGCAACAGTTGGTGAAGGTGCACTATTGTACGAAAAGGACTATCAATACGAAACAGGAAGTTGGCTTGTGTATAGCACGACGTTTTCACTTCAGAGAAAAGGAAAAAAATGCTGCCATATTTGAAAACACACAATTTGTAATGAACATACCCACAGCATCACTTAATGTTAAGAGTGTCAATTGTAAATTAATGTCTTGTCTAAATATAACATTGAATATAAATGTTTTTTTTTGTACAACTAAGTAAACTATAGACAAATATAATTCCTAGATAAATGTAAATAAATTATATTCAGTATTTATTTACCGAATTTTTCAGTGCATTTAAGTAGTACGTTAATATTATTTCGAGAAAGTATTAAATATGTCGTGTTTAATATTTTTTTAAATATACGAATTCTACTTCGAATGGCTTATTTAAGGATAAACTTAACAACTGTCTACGAAATAGTTTACGCAAATATACATAAAACTTTAAAAGGTACCTGGGTATCTAAGGATCAATGCAGGCGATGGGGTTAAGCCATTTATATGTGACACTGGGTATCTAAGGATCAATGCAGGCGATGGGGAGAGGGGAGGAGGATGTTAATGGGGAGCCTTAGTATTAGTCACAAATGGCGCAAACAAATATCTTATTACTACAGAATTTTTCTAGCCTCCGGAAATGAAATACTCGGGCCCCAGGTCCGTTTAACTTGAGACCACACGCTGGAACTGATGTTGTTGTCCATCAGGTCCTCAGTGGCTTACTAAGGGCACAGGTCCTTAGTAATCTAGTCTTATGAGATGCTCCAATAAACTTACCACTAATTAGTAAAACAATATTAACGTTTGGACAAAGACGTCTATTATTCTTCACAGACAATACAAACGAAGAAATAAATATAAATGCACAATTAGATGTCAACAAATCAAATGTCAAATTAAACAGTAGCGTATTCATAACGGTAAGCAAATATGAAATCAAATAAATCAATCAGTGCAATAATAAAACAAGGCATGTAACAGCTCTTACGTAGGAATCTTGTAACAGCTCTTACATGTGTTCAGCACACTAAGTCGGAATGTGGTAATGTCAATGTGGGGAAACCACGATAACTTACTTAACACCCCGGTCGAACAAAGACGTTAAACTTATCGAGTAACTGTAACTGATGGATCGATCCTATACAGTGACATACACTCTCCTGGTGTAGTAGGGTGAAAGAAATCACTATAATTTACCCCGGTTGAACAAAGATGTTAAGCTTATCGACTGATTGTATCTGACGGGTCGATCCGTTGCAGTGTCATACACTCATGTGCTGTAGTGGGGTGAAGGAAACCGCTAAAACTTAGCTAAGACCCCAAGTCGAACAAACGTGCTAAGCTTATTGCGTGACTGTAGCTGACGAGTTGATCCGATGCAACAACAGACTCTAGTGGTATAGGAAAGATGCAGGATAGAAAGAGAAACAAAGCTAAATCATACTCATGCAATAGAACAGTATAACGATATATGAAAACGCTTACCAAACGTTCACTCATCTGGCGGTGTCGTTGGCCTTCGCTGCTGCTTATTTCTCGGCTTGGCTGGTCGTCTACTTGCTGGGCTGCTGCTGCGACTGGCTCTTCGAGTTCATGTAATGAACTAAAATATTCTATACATCACATCGGTCTAGCATTCAAATCAGTAAAGCAGCATAATTTTCCACACAAGCGATAAGCCAAGCCGTATAATACTAAAAGTTAGTTCCCTTTTCTTATCTACCAAAGCTATATGCGTTCTCATAACATAATAGTAAGTCAACAGCGAACAATAACTAAATCTATCTCTCTTCAACCATCACTGTGTCTTTATTTACTGCGTGAACGTAAGTGTTTGTATACCGTTTAATGTCACCCAACCGGAAACGTTTGTAGTAGAGCAAATGAAAAGGTTTATTACGGGCGTAAACTTAATTACTAAATTATTTGTTCAAGGGGTTGAGAAATATTTCCACATAGCTGTTGCACTTTAATTAGATCAAATTTATGGGAGACTTTTAATTGATGAAATCCAACGAATCGACTTTACTAAAATGATTGATAAAACGGAATGACTAATAAAACAAATACGGCTCATCAATTAAATAAATAAAATATACTTAAACACCACACAATTTTTAACCATTCTATTGTACATTAAATAATTTATCTTTACATACACTGGCAATTAAATAGGATAGCTGGCAATGACTGACAATTAGCAAATTAGAATAGAAAGAAAACATACTAATCTAGAGTTTATTTACATCGAAGACAAAAAATAAACATTCACTCAATTAAAATACGTATAATCAGAGGCTATGTTTGAATAAAATACTACCGTGAAAATATAGCGATAAAAATCCGGTTGCAATAAAATTCTAATTCTGTTAGCGTAATCTCAGTTGACGAATTGTTATTTTAGTTAAAATTAATTTATTAAAGCAAAGTCTATTTAATTATTTAAAGTAAGCAAAACTTAGAGGTATCCGAATTTCAATCAAGTATCTAGTAATATAAATTCAGCTTACATTTTATATTTCAATCACATTTTTCAATATAAAAATGAACAATAAAATTAGACGTACTATAGCTAATCTTTTAGTACTGAACTGTAAGAAAATTCTGAACATAATAAGAGCCATGTAGTAAGATTTTTGGCTTATATAAAGAAATCGATTGTACTGTCCTTCGAAGGGGTAAATTCTGTACTGAAATTCGCTCCATCCTACTTTTACGTATTGAAGCCCATTTAGAAATTATTTTTCTATATGCTCTCTCTAACAACTGGTCGTAAATCTCAGTTACTACCGACTTTTCCTGACTTCAAAACCACTAGTCGCAGTATAATTACCTCTTCACCCCTGCGGACATCTTAATGCTAATATCCCCGGACTATGCACGTGTGCTTAGTCGCGATGTATTGAAGAAAATGGATATACCTAATATCGTTCTTTTGGCAAAGATATATATTAAAGGGTTTAAAGAAAGTGAATTTATATACCATCTTTTTTTTTGAGGTTACAATATTATTATTGTCTATTATCTTCTGCAGCGTGCCTTTCACGTTTACCAAAATACCTACAATAGGAACTTATGAGGAAAAAATACTTCCTTTCCTAGTCCTCTTTAGACTTCTAAACGCCAATGGATTATTTTGAACTTCTCTCTGACCGAATTTAACATTTATGTTTTATTGATTCCATCAAGGAGGCCTTTTTGTCATTCTGTGGTCGGCTTTGCTCCGTGTACATTCTTTATCCTTCTGGTGTATATTTTTTTCGGATTGTAAAAAATGTTTAGCCTTTTAATTGATACATTCTCGAAAATAGTATGTCTGGTTATTTGAACTAGCAGTTTATCTAAACAAACTTTTATATTACGCAGTAATATGTTAAAATCATGTGAACAAACTCTAGATTAATTCTATTAGTTATTTTGAGTTACCAAAACACTTCTTTTTTCTTGCCTGATCTTTAAAAAATCTGGTATTTATTAACTACAGTGTGAGGAATACAATAGTTGTTATATCGGTCAGACATCAAGGAATTTTAAAACAAGATACAATGAACATCTAAGATTATATAGACTCCAAAAGGCTGACAATAATTTTGCAAACAACAGTTTAGAAACGAATCATAAATTTCCAGATCTAAATAAATTCGAACAATTCCATACAGTTGGAGGTTACGACAAATTAAATATTTTCGAATAGCTAAAAATATCTACTATACATAAAAACGACGTACGTACAAACCTATTAAATACTCAAACAGATTCCATAATAACAACTAAATTATTCAATGTTTTCGCATAATTAATATACCTACGTACATAAAGGGACAAACTTCATGCATTCTTCAAATACACATATCTGCGTAACCCCTAGAAAATACACACCCATATACAAAAATCATATAGAAAACAACCATATAGACATACAACCATATAGAAAAATCATTTCGCTTTCAGATTGTGAAAAACAAACATCGGTTTATCTTATAAAATAGTTGCTTCCGTCTATCAAGCTGTTAATCTCTCCCTTTTAATTTTAATATCACTAAATTCAATCCCTCGTCGACCCAACATGCTCACCTAACTAGATCCTAATAAGCTCACTTAACTACATCCCAATAATAGTATATCTACTTCAAATCAACCCACACACCTTCCCATGTATTAATAGTCTGTATATCTGAATATGCTTCTGAAAGGGTTGAAACTAAATAATCGCGTATTATACGTGGCTAATCACGAAGTAAAATACACTTCCAATTGATATTTCATCATGAATTACCAGATCAATCTATTTATTTCATTTTTCACCTGACTAGTTTAGAATCGACGGATTCATTGTCAAGCGGTAACTAGCTTGACACTAACTATAAAGTATCAAACTTGACGGTGAGTAGAGTCGTCGTTTCTAAACTAGTTCTACTTCTAAACTGAAAAAAAGAAACAGGTGTGTTAGTACGTAAAAATTTAAACTCAATTAATATATCCGTTACACAAATAATATTTAAGGTATTAGTAATTTAGTAACATATTGTCACGTATTTTTTGGTTATGTGAACAATGGAAAGATGAGCATCGGGTGGCTATGTTCGACCCTTATCCCTTCGCTGGATTTTGGGATCTAATGGAACAGCTATAATAAATTGTGGTTAGCTATCGATGGACGAGTAGCCGTATATCACGAATTGGACCAACGTGGGGGGAGCTGATGGCTTAGCTTTTAATACCAATATTTATTAAGATCTTGAATTCTGAAGCACTATATTCTATCGAACAGGCGTGAATATATAACAACTTAAATCAGTTTAACGTTAGCGTATTGGGAATCCTCAGAAAAAGTGTAACAATAATTTCAATGAAATATAATAAGTAATTCAGCCTAGAAAATAATAAAATATTCACTGGTTTATGTTCAATAAACAACATAAATTAATGAGCCCCGAAATAATAAACTAAATAAAGTGAATCAGATCAATCACATAAAATGGCATAATAAAATGAGCCTTGAAAATTGGCTCGAATAAATAAATATAATTTAAGTACGTAGGTGCTAATTTCGAAAATTGTGATGAAAAGGAAATTATAATAATTATTTTAAAAATTGAGACAAGGTAGACATGTGTTTCTGGCATAGAGTTAGCCTTTATCAACCATCTCTATTCCAAATATAGGTACAAGATATTATATTGGACTATGAATCCAACACTCTATCTTTGCGCTACGGACGCCTCGACAAACAATTATTATAATTCTCGATTTCAACGCCAATTGTATATAAGTATGCATAGATTAAGATGCTGTTTTTGATTTTATTCGCGGATACTGAATTTGACATAGTGTATTGCATCAACTGTATGTAATGCATTTGAACAAAGTAGCACCTTTACAACTCTAACAATCAAAGTTCGCTTCGTGTAATACTTGCATTGGGTTTTTTTTCTGAGAAGCTTAAGACCATCCTAAAGATGGCCAAAGTTGTTTCTACAGCGATCTTAACAGAAAGGGGACTTTAACAATCAAAGCTCAACACCTTTTAACACCAGTAGTTCATGTCCAGTATTAGAGTACGCACCATCTCAAACGCAGTATCCGCGAATAAAATCAAATACAGCATCTTAATGTATGCATACTTACATACAATTGGCGTTGAAATCGAGAATTATAATAATTATGTGTCGAGGCGTCCATAGCACAAATATAGAGTATCGAATTAATAATCAAATGTAATGATATCTAGCGCCTATATTTGGAATAGAGAGGATGTTGCTAAAGGCTAACCCTATGCCAGAAACACGTGTCCACCTTGCCTCAAGTTTTAGAATAATTATTATAATTTCCTTTTAATCACAATTTTCGGAATTATCACCTACTTACTTAAAGATTTGTCTTACTGCTTGAAGATAAATACTACTTAATTCTTCATTGAAATATAATTTAACCAAACACTTACATTGGTGTGAACATGCGTCCACACAAAAATAAAAATAATCCTTGGAACACAATTCAATTAAATATTCCTTTCAACTATCTCACGATAGCTTCCCGGCTCCGAACAGTTCCCGTATTCTAATCAAGTCCCCTATTATATAATTTTCAATGGATTCACTATTCCTTCGCTCTACTTCTATACTCAATAAAAGTTATGGATTTCTATCCAACTATTTAATTTAGCAATTTACTCTAACAAAAATAATTTTAATATTTTAATTTAATTTATTTACAATTCTACTTCGGTTCCGCGACTAGCGTAGATTTTGCCTTCGGATTTTTAGTTTTTTTTGTAATCTACGACTGACTGAAAAAATAGGCCCACCTCTGACCTACTTTGCCTTACTTCCATAATTTGTTCGTAATTGCTATACTTTCACTATCTCTACTCTACTTGACCCTTCTCTCGTTAATTGCGGCGATAATTAATATTCGACTAATTTCCTGCGCCTTCCGCTGCCACACATACGCGCACAGCTGTGTACTGTGCGATCTTCCACAGATGAATCAATCACCAATCTTTAATATATTTTTTAAATAATATTTCCTGTTATGAAGGAAAGTTTAATCGATACTCAAGGTGTTAAGCAAGTTTGCTTTAATTTGTATGACCGTGAGAATGCTTGTCTCACCAAGCACTGCAAAGGAACCAACAATTTTGGATTAATTTTGATGGGACTTGAATATCAATTTTCTAATCTATGTACAGTAAAATTTATTTAAGACGACGACAAGTTCTAGCGTTACAATATATTAACTTTATTTAAAATCGTTATAGCTATAAACACATTCAATTCGATTTTATGGTGAAATAAATATATTCCAAACTTCATAGCAATATATTAATTATCTAAAATTTTAGGAAACTCAAAAAGTCACCACCTTATCGCTGTAAAATATGTTTAAAATACTTTCAATCGAGAGATAAGCTTCGCGGTCATAAGTTTAATGTTCATAATACACCGCACAGTTGTGAACATTGCGATCAGATGTTTAGCACAGCTGCGAATCTTCGCCATCATATCGTACGGTTGCATACGGAAGGCGCACGAAAAATGACGACATGCAAGATCTGCAATAAAAAAATGCTGGTGTTCAGTTTGCGTGGACATATGCGTCTGCATAATGATTTGAAATATGCTTGTGATCAATGTGATGCTAGATATATAACGCAGAAATTTTTGGATAAGCATAAACGGGCATTACATGAAGGCATCAGATATACTTGTAACATCTGTGATAAGAATTTTAACCACATAGAATCATTGGATAAACATAGGAGTTTGTTTCATGTGCCACGTGTTTTGTAAGTTGATTTCATATTAATTGTGTAGTATAATTGTTATTATTATTTTTATAAGATATGACTGAACAACCTTTTTCTCATGTCCTGATCCAAACTTTAAACCAGTAAGCACGCTCGGGTCTTTTAGATGATCTAGACCTCTAACAGCTTTAATAACCAACTTATATTTTGCATTGACACTCTATTAGCGATTAAACTTTCTCTTTCCCTAACGACTCTCCATTTGTCTGCTTATTTCCTCCATCTGTTAAGCCAGATCGAAATGTTCACCTGAATTATTTATTAAAATAAATAAGTAATAAAATTATCTACTTATTTATTTTAGGAACGAGGATGAAATGTTCAAATGCGATGTATGTTCAAAAACCTATCCAACCAAGGAGCATCTGCGCTGCCATAAACGTGTGCATGCTGAGAAGAAATTTGCATGCGATGTTTGTGGGAAAATGTGGCTGAGTCAGAGCCTATTAATGACGCACAAGAAGAACCTGCATCCCAGCGAACCACTAGTCAAAACCTACGTCAATTGTAAAATATGTGATAAACGTGTGCGAACGCAAAGTTTAACACAACATATGTTGATTCATTCGGAGAAAAGTTTTGATTGCGATCAGTGTGACGCAAAGTATCGTTCGAAATTTACGTTTCTGGAGCATAAGGAAGTTGTGCATGGAAATAAATCTTATGACTGTAAGATTTGCGATAAATCTTTCAAGAATAAATCGTCTTATAATTATCATCTTTTTACGCACACGCGATCAGGTAATGAGCAACATCTTACATGTCCTATATGCAATGGTGTTATGAGCTGCCGCAAATCATTACAGCGTCACATGGAAACACATAACGTTAACCGTGAACCATTTGCTATATGCAGTTATTGCGGTAAAGGATTTCTAACTCCCGATGGCCTCAAGCAACACCTATCAAAACATGAAAGTGATAAACCGTTTATCTGTGACACGTGTGGTAAAGGATTTGGTACTAAGAAATCTTTAAGAACACATGCTAAAAGTCATGCTCAAGAAAAAGTATATACGTGTACAATTTGTAATGAAACTTTTAATCAAAGAGAGAATTTAATAACGCATGTCAGTGCTCATGAGGATGAGAAGCCTTTTCGATGTTTGGTTTGCGAGGATGCTTTTCTCACCAGTATGAATTTAAGTGTACATATGAAATCTCATGGACTTCCACCATTGGAACAATCTGCTCTTACTTATGCTGATCTCCAAGCACCATTTATAAACGACCAAAGTTGAGGTGGTTTATAAATATAATTCATTATAAAGATTTATATATATATATACTTGTCTTCACAGTTATACCACGCATGGTAGGCATTTCTGTTTGCCTATGTTTTGTCAAAATCGCATTAGGCATTGTCGAGGCTTAGAAAAAGTCTGAAAACCTTCTGTGTGATGCTTCTCGCATACGCTTTTGTTACCCCCCTTGTGTTGGTGTCTATTGTGTTTCTTTCGGTGACTAATTCCGTGTCTGGAACGGAGATCGTTGCTCGTATATGGTGCTCGTATACTGGATGATTGAGTGGATACTGATCGTGGTAGGTAGATGCAGTTTTGTTTGGTTTGTTATTAAAATTTATAATACGTAGATATGATTCGACTTGCGACTTTAAATGAAATGTTGAAGACATGAGATACGTTGTATGAGCATACTTTGTCGAGGATATGAAGTGACTTTTGACGGAGATGGAATTGGTTCGCGTAGTCTAATCGCTGTCGCCGAAGTAATAACTGTAGAGACGTTGATGATGCTCTTGACGGGTTTTCGTATATAGCAATTCTTTGCCTGGAGTGGGTGGAAGTGATACTTCCTTGAAGCTGTGAGTTGAAGAGGCAAACAAGGAAGTGATGGCGACTGTGGATGGATGGATTAAGTACATTTAGTAGCACACGTGTAATTCGCGGGCAACGTAGTTTGATGGGCTTCTCTGGAGTTGTACCTGCGTCATTCTCGGTGTGTCTTGCATTTGAAGTCTCTCTTCTTCGGACGCTGACCTCCTCGTTTTTGCATTGAAGACGTAGCTGTCAGGGAAGGGTTATGACATATTTATATGAGTGTGTGAATAAGAAGATAAGAGGACGAGAGATTCAGCCGAAATAATAATAATATGATATACTTGACCTGTAGTACGTGAAACTTACTACGGACTTGTTTTACTATTTATTAAATTTAAATAAGTAAAATAAGCAAACTGCTACGGGCGCTTACTTTGAACAAACCAAAATCAAGACCGCGAATTCGTTCACGATGCAAGAAAATAGATCTTATCATTGAATGTGAATTATGTTACTAGAGTTATGCGAATTAGCGCACTCACAAACGACCAATATATGACCCAAAATGCGTCTGAATAACGCTGGATTGAGTAGCTCCTTTTATGTGCAATTATCTGGCAGGGAGATTCTTTTGGCGTGTTGCATGTGTACATTGGCACGGTATGTGGCAGAAGGCTCGAGGGCGTAGCTTGAGAGAAACGTTTGCACCTATAGTATTTCAACGATGCTAAAAACTCTTAGGAAGTATAGAACTACGACCAATAGGAAAACATTTTCGATCCGATGGCAATTTTAGGTATCAATTTTGCATTATTTTCTGTCGAAATACTACGAAAACATAAGTTGTTGGACCAATCAGAGTGATAATTTAGTGTCTCCGTATCTATAAGCCTATTTTTATTGGCTGTAAAAGTGGATACTTCTTTCAAAATTTTCTTGCGGACAACGCAAGAAAATTGTTAGAGAAGTATCCACTTTTACGTAGAAGTAGTCAATAAAAGTAGGCTTATAGATGCGGAAGCTTTAAATTAGCGCTTTGTTTACGGAAGTAATTTCTCGAAGGTTAAAATAACGGACAATTGCACTTGCATTTTATACTACTCTCTTTCGTACCAAAATGTGACAACGTATCGGTTCCCGCGTTGTTTTCGCATCTAAAGCTCTTTCCACTGTATTGGTATTAAACATATACGTTTTTCTCTCATTTATTAAATTTTTATTTAGCGAACTTATATATTACATCCGAATTGAATAAAATTTTATTAAGCAATTTATATTATATTAGAGGATTACTTATTACAATATTAATTGAATTAATTTATATGGGATTTGTTATCCGATAACAGGATGCAATACAAGTTTCCAAATGCTAGGGATGTTTTACTTGCCATTTTGTTTTTTCAACATGTTTTGTTGTATCTCGATTTCTATGGCTTCTCTGGTAATTCTTTTGCTATAATGGGTTTCTGTGGCTATTGAGTTTTCGAGAGCTATTTATGATCGGTTCTGTTGGGCAATGGTGGACGTACTGAGGTTCTTAGTGACATTGTTTGTGTGTTCAGCTATTCTGGCTGATATTTTTGTTTGTTTAACCGACATAGACCCATTCATTGCAGGGTACTTTGTATACTCCTTGGTTTTCTTGTGAGATTTTGTCTTTTGCTTTGCACAATATGTTGCTGATTTTTTGTTGTATATTGATTACTCTTCTGATGCCGTTTCCTTTAGGATTGATAATATTTTGTCGGTAATTTCTTTTATGTGCAGAAGCGTTGCAATGACGATTGATTCAGTGGGTCATGCTTCCGGGCAGTGTATTTTGGTTTCAGATGTAGATTCTTGTTTTCTTGGGTTATAATCTAAAATGGCAGTTGATGGTCATTTTCTACTTCTATGATGAATTGGATTTTAGGTTATTCAGCGTTAAGTGCGATCCTATGTCACTACCAGTATTAGCATCAATTCAATCATGTAGTATACGACCACCAGCAACAATCTCCGTTCCAGACACGGTGTTAGTCACCGTACCAAGCTAAATAGGCACCCACACAAAGAAGATGAACAAAATTTGGGAAGCATAGTTGCTTTTATTGAGTATTCATACGACTTCGAAAAATCTGTAGCCGCTTGTAGATTATGACAATTCATTAAAAAAGTAAATGAATAAATAAATTGCACTTATTACTTCAATAAATTAACCTATTGAAATTCTTAAGTAAAACCAGCGTAATTTGTGGAAGTGTTTTACTAACATCATTATATAAAATATATGAGCAAGAATTCTTTGTTACAAGTTCATAAAGCTCGTGGAGACAGATAGCTGTCCCGAAGATAGCTGTCAGTGGAACAAAAACGACGTTTATTATAAAACTCCATTACAATTAAAAATTCAACAATTATAAAGAAAAGATTGTTTTAAGTTTGGAAGAAACATCTTAAACAAGTTGGTCATGATAAATTTGGTATTTGTAAATGGTTCATCAACACATATGTTTTCTTCTTGTTAAAATATAATACTATATATCACGTTTATATAATATACAAATGCTATTGACCTATACGATTTAATTCTTTAAATATTGTTTTGATAATAATTGACGAAATATCTCTATGATAGTTAAATAGCTAAATATTAATTTTGAATTAAATGTAATTAATAGAAAATAAATAAAATATTTTCTTTTCATCTTAGTTGCACGTTGCTCCCATTATTCAACTTGATTGAACAGAGAAAACAAGAGCTTAAGCTAGAAGTATCACACTATAAGGTTTTCAAACTTTTTCTAAGTCTTAACAATGCTAGATGTGATTTTGGCTAAACGTCGGCAAAGAGATATGCTTACCACGCGAGGTATAACCCTGAAGACAAGAAACAACTCATCAGATTACACTCGTGGAAATGTTTTTGCATATGCCTATATTTCTTACTAAATGTAAATAGGAATCTCCCAGCTTTTGTCTATATTTGTGCTGTGCAATATAGTAAATGTCATTTTTACACTGGAGAATAAAATAATTTCACACCAGAATTGAAGAATGTAAAATTTTTTTGCAATCGAGTGAAAACTGCGTTTCTAAATTTACATCTAAAAGTTAAGAAACTATTTAGATATCATGTCAAACTAAAAAGTTAAGTAACAATTCTTCAAAAATGTTTCTTATGTAAATTGAAACTGAATGTTGTATAGTCTTGTTTGTAATTATTTGTAAAAAGTTACAGAATATGTTTTTGTACATAGTGACTGATGTATTTAGAAATTTCTTTTCTAACGTTACTAAAGTAAATATGCAATAAATATCTACATGTACATATAAATATGTTTTTTTAAGTTTAAAAAGTTTTTTTCAAACATAGCTATGTTTTTCACTAACAATGAGTTAAAATTCTCGTTCAAATCTAACGATTCCATTCGAATTATTAGATGATAATTTGAGGGTTCATTCAATATCGTTCTAAATAAATGTTTCTCAACCGTTTCTTTACGGTTGAGAAACATGTCACATCCAAGTCTCTTTATAACAAATCATTAGCTGCATTTAATCCACATTTTGCAGCCATGTCATCACTCTTTGTATATTGAATAAAATTTTAACTGACTCATCAATATCAGACAAATTCATTAACATTGGCTGCATTATCTAGATTGGGAAATCAATGTGTTTCAAATCAAACAGCTTCAGAGACAGAGAAAGAGTCTGCGCTGCACCGGCCAGAGAGAGAGAGAGAGGGGGGGGGGAATAGGGAGATTATACGACTTGAGCCAGACGTCACAGCCTACCTCGATGCAGAGCCAGGCCATCTAGCGTTGAATGCTTGAAACGATTCGATAAAAAGTAGACAACCAATAATACTGGGATCTACATTACGGACTATTCACAGCAGAAATACCATAATATAACAATAACCTCAAATTCAAAAAATGAGGCACCATCGCAGGCCCAGGCTCACCAACACGCATGCCTCCGGCATAGGATCCGCGCCGCACAGCCCCAGAAGGAGTCTCCAGCAGACGAGCAGACGTCAAAAGCAAAAAATTCAAATATTTAAAAAAATCTAATTTCCCGCCAGACTGGAAGTGTCCTATCAGCAGCCACATTGGATATTAAACGCAAAGGCGTGCTAAAAATTACGGAGATCAACTTCCATACATGCTAGCTCTAAAAAAATTATTTATTTACGACCGACTATCATCTGTATTTATTTTATTTATCAACATGAACGACCATCACATGTATACATTATGTATTAATGCAGCCACAACATTGTTATCGAAAACAACCACATAACACCATATAGCGCTGAACGTAAGCCGCAATATACATCAGAAATCTACGAAAATGCAGGAATTTGCTACATTTAGACAACCAACAGCACACAGACCTATACAGAGCTGCATTGTGAACCAGCTCGTCCCGTTTTATACTACTACGTTTTATACACAAGAGTTTTATGTAAATTATATGAAAAAAAAGTGTCGCCTTCATCCGCGTTTATTTAAAAATTCGTAAAATAAACGTGGATGAAGGTGACAATTTTTTTCATATAATTTAATTGTAAAGGTCCACGACACCTTAGATGTTTTAAGAGTTTTATGTGTTCCGTCTAGTTGGTTATTAAATATATCTAGTTTTTTAAAGATATCGTATGAGTAACTCATAAATGCTCTACCATGGACCTTTCACAAGATGCTTCATTTGAGACAAATAACTTTAAGTAGTCTTTTCGAGACCTACTTTATACTTCAGTGTGACCTTGGAGTCTTACATGGTCTATACATTGTTAGACGAAATACTTTTGAAGAGAAGCATATCAATCATATTAGGAACAAAATCTGCAGCACATGCTGTTATGTTTTTCATTGGAATAGTATGGACATCTAAGTATATAGAAATATGCCTATTCAGGGTTACATCTCGCATGGTCTTAATTTCAGTTGGACAAGAGCTTTTGACAAGATTCCAAGACCTTTGAGAGCCATTGAGCTTTGAGAGCGATTTTGAGAGCTTTGTGTAATTACAAGCGCTTTTGGAGATAATTTCTCTAAAACCCCAACTATGATTGCGCTGTGTAGACGACACTTTTGTGATAATTGCCACATGGAAATCAGGAACTACGGAACTTTTTCGGCGCACTTAACGCTGAACACTCTAAAATCGAATTCACCATGGAAGCAGAAAAAGATTATCAACTGCAATTTTTAGATGTACTGATTTCAAAGAAACCTAACAGGTCTTTTACACACTGTTTATAGAAAGAAAACGCATGCAAGGCGCTACTTATACGCTAATTCTCATCACCATCCCGCATAGAAGAATTCTATAAAAAACTTTAATTTATCCTTCTAAACTGATTACTGACAATGAAGGAATATGCTTCAATATTGCGGGGCGCATTTCTGCATAATAACATAGGTATAGACAGATAATATAGAGTAAATTCACCAGTAGACGGGACCCCCGGACGCTGTAGGGAGTCTTGTAAATGGATATCTGAAGCATAATATACAGCAAAACTAATAATATAGGGTAAATGCAGTAGTTGACGAGACCCCCTACGCTGTAGCGGCCATGTAATTGGGATATATAAGGCCTAATATAGAGTAAATGCACGAGTAGATGAGACCCCCTACGCTATAGGGGGCACCCAAATAAACAAGAATCTGTATCCGAAACACAAAATACACTATCCAGAATCAGCACCCACTGAGTCGCCATTGGAGCTCTTCCGTACATAAAAGGAACTACCGACAAAAAATCATCGAACCTAAAGAAACGACATTAAAACAGTGTTCTGTACACACCAACAACTTAACAACATATTGTCCAAACCAAAAGACATAATCCCACTAGAAAACCAAGGAGTATACAATGTATCCTGAAATGAATGCGATTTAGCCTATATCGGCCAAACAAGCAGAATAATATCAGCCAGAATAGCTAAACAAACAACGTCAATAAGAGCTCTACAGTAAAAGCTAGTGAAACCAGCTATAGCAAAAGAGTTATCAAAAATGCCATAGAAACTGAGAAACGACTAAACATGATGAATGAACGAAACGACAACCTAAGCATAGAACGTTTGGAATCCGACCATGACAATAAACAATAGAAACAATAGAAATTATACCAACAACAAACCAGACAAGAATGTATCTATGATTCGGTCCACTATTAGCATCCACTCAGTCACCCAGTTTTAGTCACCATACCAGGCAAATAAGGACCAAGACAAGAACGCTAACAAGAAGAGTAACTAGAAGAATCACACAATAAGGTTTCTCACTTTTTCTAAGCGTCGACAATGTCAGATGCGATTTTGGCAACACGTTGGCACGTGACCTTCCACGCAAGGTATAACTCTGAAAACAAGAAATGACCGAATAACTAGCGGAAACCTCGAATACATTTATGGAAGTAGCGATTTGTTTCTAATGAATTGCAGAATAACATTTGGTTATATTGATTTTTCCATTTGCAATAAGGATTTTCTATTTTTCAGCTATGCTCAAGATCGTCACTCATTTTATCTATGCTTCTTCTGGTAATAGTTATTGTTATCGAGAGGCATAATTTTCATGTCTTTGTCATCTTTTGGCAGAACAGTTGTATGAAATGCAGATATTGATGGGTTAATTAAATTTTCTCATATAGAATGATCTTTCCCAGGCTTAGCCACAGATTGTTCCCACAGATATTATCTCTTCCCATACTGACAGTTCCTCTAAATTTTTGAATGTCATTTTTGTCTGAATATACATGAGCAATAAATATATTTCGTTTTTGCGATGCATTTTAAAATAATCTCGTTTCATTAATTCGTTGAAAATAATAAAAGAACTCATTTGAGAAGTTTACCGTTGAACAAGCATGTTATTTCCCTGTGAGACGTGAAAGCCACGTTGGGAAGCCCATATTGGGATTCTACAGTATAAGCTCTTCAGTTTTTGAACTAATATAAAATATTTCAGTTTTTATACGTTTTAGGGTAGTGGGCAGTGTTCCCTCTAAGTTGTTCGCATGTGCGCGCGCACAATAATTTTAAACAAAACGTACATTCAACATAATCGCGCGCATAAATAATTGTCGAATTATAATTCTTTGAACGATTAAGCAGTTTTTTTAAACATTTTTATTTCGGAATTATAATAAAATTTAAAGAATTTAATTTATTAACTTAAATACACTTAATTATAATATATTTTAACAATGGAGATAATAACGCAAGGTTTAGGTATTATTTCAAATAAATTAATAAATATTTATTTCTGCACGCAAGTAAATCCATTGTTTCTACAACACACGACTGCTGTCCACACGACTGCTGTCCAATGTCTGTGTAGTGAGTCAATAATTGTTTAAGCCTTTATATAACTTTTATAATTCATTCAATATTCTCTTCATTTTTAACTTGTTGTGTTTCAAATCAATCGAAGGCAGTCAGTAATGTTTAGCGCTTTTAGACCTTATAATTCTTTTGACGCTAGTTATGGGATTTACTCGAAACAAGTTTATTAAGTGTATCTGTCCAGACATATATTTTCCAGGAAAGTACAATAATTCTATTTCTTTTATGTAATTAGTAACTAATATTCAAATAAAATTTTAAAATCATTTTTAGGTTATCAGAAAAACCATTTCAATGTAATCTATGTTTGAAACATTACGGAACAAAAGCTTTACTTGGTTTACATCAACGTATCCATAAAACGGCCTCATTTTGTTGCGATTATTGTTCGCAATTATTCAATAATAAACAGAATTTGCAGAGACACATCTTTAGAAAACATTCAAATGACCCCAAGGAAATGGCAACATGTGAAGTTTGTAATAAGACTATGCTCGCATGGAGTTTATTGAGTCATTTAAGATTACATGAAGAATTGCAATATAAATGTAACGAATGCGACGCAAAATATGTTTCAAGGACATTATTAAATAAACATATCAATATATACCATATGGGTTTTCGATTTGAATGTAAAATATGTGATAAGGAATTCAAGCATTCCGAAACATTGAAGAAACATCAGCTGATTAATCATATACCGGGTATAATGTAAGTTTAAATCTAATATTTTGATTAATTTATATGAACTAATTTATTGGATTGAAGGATTACTCATTTTTAATTAATAGCACTAACTACAGGAATATGACAGGCACTGACATATTCCTTAGTAAATGTTAATAGTTTCTTAAGAATGGTAGCTAAAATTTCTTTATGATCTTCATTCCTTTGAAAAATAGTTTTCATTACTTTGGAAACGTTGTGTTAGTTTTCATTACATTGTGGTGGAAGATAGAGAAGGATGGTGGTGATAGAAATGAATGGAGTATGTATAGAAAACATGCGTATGAGAGAATTGAATTGGTAATGGATGAATGGTATAGAAGGACCAAAGATATAAGAGAGGGATTGGGAAATAATTTGACATGTAATACAGGAAAGAGAGGCGAAAATCAAGGGGGTGTAAATCTATATATATATATATATATATATAAATCTATATAAATGATCTATATATATATATATAAATGTTTGTATGTCTGTATGTCCTTTATGCCTGACTACACCATCCATCCGATCGACATGAAACTTTAGGAATTTGTTG
>WYDF02083086.1:0-11094 GCA_009867245.2 Adranes taylori | reverse complement strand
CCCCCCATTCCTTTATTGTACTGCGCAATTGCAAATGGACGTGGTAAAGAAACATTTTTCTTTTGTTCCTTGGAGGAACGGACCAAGATGCAACTTTATCTTTTTCATATGCAACTTTATCTTTTCCCTTCTTCTTACGTCCTCCATAATTTTTACCATTATCATTCAACCATATCCTTTCTGATCCATGAATACCCTCCAATTATTCAACATTCGTCTTTCCTCGTCTGTTAATAATATGCCATTACACTCGCTCACCCAATGTTCCAAATTTTGATCCATCTTTCGTCCTTCCTCATTCATCCAATTCCTGTTCCCTCCTTTTTCACTTAGACTCCTAAATATAGCAATCATCTTAAAATTCATCGTAGAACTGAGACTGTTTTAAACGACAAGAAGGGGCATGCTATAAAAGATCTTTAGGTCGAAGTGGCTAGGGTGATGGTCCTGTCCCCTACAGTAATAATAATAGTATTAATGGGTAGAAAGATATAAGTTCTATAATCATTTAAATCCCATAACGAACGTCTGAGATGATGTACGTTTCAGATTTCAATTCAAATTTTCGAAGTATTTCGATTCAAATTGACCTGAATTCTATGATGTCGATTTATAACCTGCTACCCAATTGTATATATGAAAATTTCTCCTTTCCACATTTGACATTGATAATTCACTTTTTGACCAAATGGAAACATAGACAGTCAACACTCGAATCGTAGGTAAATTATTGTATTTTAACCTGAAGATAGGCCTAATTGCCGAAACCGTTCGTGCTAATTTTTACAATTAAAATAATGTGAATTAGGGCGAAAAACCTGTTTCTATTAAACATATAATAAGAAATATCTGTTTTATTTATCAACACTAATAGAGGAATAAAATAGTCCTTTGCTAAAAACAAAACAATTGTACAATATGCATCGTTTACCGATTTTGTTATGACCTATTTTTCTGAGTATTATAATATTGCATTTTCAACAGAAACGCATTATAATTATAGCTATAACTGGTTTTACTAAAAGTCAAAAAATTTCTAAACTGATACATATATAAACCGGAAAAAGAAATGTTATCCGCTTTTTGCCGTTATCAGGAGATGAAAAATATGCACCTAAAATAATGACTGAAAATGAAAATGTTCTGATATAACCCAATCTGAATTGATTTCGAACTGGAAGAGCCAACTGTAAGTTATAGCGTGTTTTCCATTCGATGGAACAAGTGCGAACTGAAATAGGTATGTTGTTTCATTATACAGGGTCCACATACTCTAGGTTAGGTCAACGAATTGCATTCAGTCGTTTAGTGTTAAACTGCTTGCACCGTATATAATTTTTTTACACCGTGGTCAGACTTCAGTTCCATGTCAGTATAGAAACATGGCGTCATCCATCATCAGTAGTAATACTCATTTAAATGTTTATTACATTATTTTCTTCAAGAAGTATTCCTGCCGTCTATAATGAGGAATATAGATATACGCAATAACGAGGTAATATAATTTGGTTCATTTTTCTTAATATTTATAATTTCATATGTTATAAATATTAGCGATTTGTTAATTTAGTGACAATGTATGGTTTCAATTTATAATTCAAGATTTTGTGAATCTGATTGGATTATCGTCGTCCATTATTAATCAATTGTAAATTGATTCTGGTTTTATAGCCATCACGTATATATAACTAATTTTAGTAGGTAAGTAATATTAGCTATCACAACAAATATCTTAAAAAAACAACTTGTAAAAATACTACATAGAGGTATATAAAATGGGTAAGTTACGATTTGTATCAGTTGATGATACATGGCTAAGGGTTCCAATGCCGCCTTCATTGTGTTATATCTATTAGATCTATCAATGTTGAGAGAGTTCAAAATGGTGCATTTTATAGGGCATTATAATTATAGCCCATTGAATGCACCATTTTTATAACATGAATTATATTGCTATGAAAGAATATATCCTGTTTATACCTCGCACAATGCTAAATATTGTTAAAAAGTTACCCAAGGTAAGTAAAATAGTAATCTTTTGGTCAGATTGATGAGATATTTAAATTTTGCTTACTTTAATGAAATAATTATACTGGTGCCAAATAAGTTTCGAAAATTAATTCAAAGTTATTGGTACATTATTTTCTTTATGCTTAATGCGCTACACTTTATAGTTCAATTATTTTTAATGAGTCGTAACTTTTAGAATTTATTTATGCTTAGGTAATTTTAGAAAATTAATACAAAATTTTTTGGTAGAGTAATCCTGTATTTAATATGCTATAATAACCTCGCAACTTAAAATTTGCTTTTCTGTATTTTATTACTCTACTAATTATAGTTCGAAATAAATTAATATGTTGGATAAAGATTGTTTTCTTAAAAACTTGAAGTTGTTTATGAAGCAAGTTATATCATATTTTATTTCATTGTTTTGCATTTTTCAGTTTTGTAGTAATATTTACATATTAATTGCTATTTAAATTCTTACTCGTACATATATGTATATGTATTATGATCCATGAAACAAGAATAAGACTTTCTATTTCAAGTTAATTACAAGTAATTTTCTACTAGCTACGATAATCTCAGGTATAAAATTTTCGTTAATGATTTCGTTGTTAGTGTAAACAATAGGTGATAATCTGGGAAGAAAATTTACTTTAGAAATTTGCTAAATCCGTTGAGATAGTAAAATTTACCGCTGCTAGAATTTCCTTAAAGAGAATTAGGTCACTAGGTAACCGAATAAAAAGAGATGATGGTATGTATTGCTACAAAAAATAAGACACGTTTGTTAAGTAGAAATTTCTGTCCGTAGATTGCAATACTTTACTACGAATTAAGTTTTTACCAAACGGTACAAATCCTTGAGTAAAATTAAACATAGACTTATGGCATTTTGTAAAGACTGGACTTTCTTAAATGTTAATATTGTCAAATAGCCAGATTGATTTTATTTAGAATACTATTCAACATTAAGACCAACTTTCAATAGCTCTCTAAATGTAACCGGTTACATGTTATAATATTAGGATTGCCTGGTTAAATAATATCCATAATGACTGAACAACATTAGGTACGGGGAGTGTTATATGAGAAAATAATTTCGCTTTAATGGGGTCCATGAAGTAAATACGTTGCAACTTAATAAATACGAAGAAAACTGTTCTTCTCTGTCTACAGCAAATTCTCCTCTTAGAACACTTTTGTAATCTTTGGATCGATGCATATAAAATCTTGATTCCAAAAGCCGAAACGAACTTGATCATTCTCTTAAATATGATAGAAAATTACTGTATATAGTCATTGTAGAAAATGTTTAGTAATTCAAGCATTCTTGTTTAGTATTCATACTAGTTGTATAACATAAAATCAGTTAAACTCTTTAGTAAATATCACAAACGTGCAGCCATTCATTGGAATAGCTTTTAAGTACCAGCTACCTATTTAGTAGCGTAGCTCCAAACTTTAGTGGGGCTCGAGTCTAAACCCCAGACACAGACGTCGATTAGGAGAACTTTAGTGGGGTTCGGCCATTCTATATAAGCAAATTCATTTGAAAATAAGAAGCAAACAAACGTATATGGCGTACGCAATGGCTTTGGCTCAAATGTAAGTTACATTATATTATTATTTATTTGAATTAGCTTGAAACTATCAAACACGTTAAATCATTCATTTCTTCTAGTCACTAATTTATCTCAAAGTTTAACTTATAACTAACAAATAATTTTCATTGCAAATATGATTCAATAATTAATGCGTCATTTAGTGCTTCTTGATACTTATACAATTTATTTGTGAATAAATATACAAATTTACTGTATGCGAATTAATCTTTTTATGAATGTAATAAATAAGCATCATATTGAGTTTTATTATTTTATAAATTATTTTACCCATATCTAATTCTAGAATGATTAATTAATGAGAGTATTACAAATTTATAAATGTAATACTCTATTTATTTTTAATATTCATTTAAAAATATAAGTAAAATTCACTTTACGAAAACAAATTTATATATGTGTTGACATGTTACGGCAACGCAGTGGCATCATCAGAGTACGCTGAGTTATAAACTAAGTCTAAATACAGAACTAACAGGTATCTAAGGCTATTAAAGCATGTAAAATATCACCGGACGTGGGTGTACGTATTTGTTTTTCTGTACAACTTATAAATTATAGGAGAATCGTATTATTCTAGCAGTTCGTTTAATATATTGCAATGGTTTTTGCTAAGTTTTTTAATTTATATCGCTTGTAATATATTTATATTAGTTATTATGTAAAATATTAGGGTTGTGGTTGACATTATGGTTATTTTCTATTAAATGTTGCGAGTACTGGGAACATTTTTTACGATTTAAATATTTTGTAATTTTATATGTAGATGTGCCAAAATGTGTAAGCATTTTGTAAGTGTCAGTTGTATTTTTTGTGTATGGTTATATGAGTGCTTTTTTGATGTTTTTTTCTGATGATGCCACTGCGCTGGCGAAACATGTCAACAAATAAATAAATTTGTTTACATAAAGTGCTTTTACTTATATTTTTAAATTAAAAATAACAATAAAATACATGTGCGCAGCATAAATGACGATTCAATCAATTAAAAGTATAGAGATATTAAAGTAATAAATAATTTACGAACCAGATTATATTTGGGTAGGTTAAACCAGTAAACTTTGGAACGCCTTTAGATAGAAAAACTCACTCCAAATTACTATCGTATACAAGAAATTATACGCAATAATATCCTGTAAACCCTTTGAGCGGATAGTTACCGTCTGTCTACAAAATGTACTGTAATAATTCCGACTCAGAACTGTTTAGGAAATTCTACGATTTTAGTTTATTGCTCTGGATCATCAAGTGTAGGAAATTCTGGAGATATTAGTGAAGTTTGAGTTACACACAAACTCTACTCGCTGCGGTTGAAGGGTCTCCATGTCCATTCTAACTCTCATCACTATTCAAATCTCTTTCCACTCATCTATCATCTATCTATCTAATACACAGGAAAAAGAAAGTTTTGACATAACATAGAGCAAAGCAATAAATATTAAAAAGTTTAAAATTTATTGTGAGAGTACCTGTCTATCCAATGATTTAATATTAACAAAAATAAAATGTTATTACACTTTTAGCGCCAGAGTAATGTTTATTATAACTAATTATAATCATGTTCTTTCTTTGTTTTAGGTAAGTTATTTACAAGTCAATTGTGAAGAATACTTGTGAGTTACAAATGTTTATTATTTAAGTTATATAAAACAAAGATCTAATTTTATAAACAGACCTCATTCATTATATTTAGCAAATTATTTTATTATTAATTTGTATGAAAACAGCATGTACCGCAATAATATAAACCGTAGATACTACTTACTAAAAAAACTTATATATGATAAGCTTCTACTGTTTCTACCTAGAATAAATATACAAATGCTTATAAGATCTTAGCAATACTAAATACTGGAAAATTTAATGGAATAATTATTTTAAAGTTTATAAGATCTATGAAAATATTGCAGCTTCAGAAATATTGTGGTGTCCGTGATGCATTCAGCTTTTAACACGTTGATACCTAACAAGGAGTGAAATTCGCAACAATTAAAACTTTATTTTAATTTTTAAAACTTTTCGTTTTGTTCTAATAATACAGAGACAACTAACAGATTTCACTTTCGGTTTTTCCAGAATTTGTTATTTTCTTTTATAATTTTGGAAGGACAAAAACGAATTTGTTAAAGGGCTCAAGGTTATTTTTAATCACTGTGTAATCATTATTACATTTGTCCGATATACATTTGTCCACTGCTGGACATGAGCCTTCCGTAAGGACTCCCACTTCTCTCTATCCTGCGCTACGTTCATCGCAACAGGGGTATACCCCTGTTGCAAAAAGCGTGTTCTCGTGGTCTCCATTCAGTAATTATTCCTTGTCCATCTGTCATCGTTCATTCTAGATAAGTGGCCAGCCCAGTTCCATTTGAGACTTGAAATTCTCTCGATGGCGTCTGAGACTCCACTTCTCACTTCTGTATTTGGAATTCTATCTATTAGGGATACGTTTAGCATTATTACGCTTAGCGCTACACTTATTTTGCTGGACGTTCGTTTTGTTAAAGCAGTGTTTCGGCTCCGTATATTAGTACCGGTAAAACGCACTGGTTGTATACTTTTCTTTTGATACCTGGCAATATCAGATCTTAGGACGTAGCTCAATCTTCCAAAGGCTGCCCAGGTTAGACCTATTCTTCTGCTTATTTCGCAGGTTTATCTCTCCTCAATCGAATTTCGTGGACCAAGTATTTGTACAAGTATATTTGTTCGGTGTCTGAATTGTTGCCTGTTTGACTCTCATTGATAACCAGGTTTGACATGAACTTTGTCTTGCCGATGTTGATGCTCAACCCAACCCCTTTTGATGCCAGTTCTAACTTACGAACCTATCGTTTCATTAAAGTTGTCCATAATTAGTACCAAGCCATCGGAGAAGCGTAGATGATCAAGCTTCGCGCCATTTATATCGACGCCCAGGTTTTCAACTTTAATGCACTTGAACATGTACCCTAGCAGGTTAGTGAATAATTTGGGCAAATAACATCGCCTAGCCGCACACTCTGCTCGATTGTAAAGTCGCGGGTGTCTTCATGAAGTCTAATGACAGCTTTTGCTCTCATAAATATGCTTAATAATGTTGATGTAACGGTAGTCACTTCTGCAATCAGCGAGGGCCTTAAGCATACTATGATGTTCTACGGCACCGAAGGCTTTCTGATAGTCTACGAAACCGGGAACTAAAGGTTTATTGTATTCTACACATTGGTTGGAGGTGGTCGTTGGTCCCAAAACCTTTACGGAAGCCTGCCTGCTCATTTGGCTGTCAAAGGTCAAATTTTGATGTCAACCTCTTAGTGATTTATTCTTATAAACAGCTGTATTTTTAGCATAAATGGATTTACAATTTCCATTATTTTTACTTCCAGTTAAATCATTACTTTCACTTCCAGTTAAATTATCCTGGAACATCAATATATTTATTTACAGAAACGGAACCTTAACTTATTTGATCTTTCGTGGAAAGAATAGAATAATAACAGTATAAAAATTAATAGTTTTAGCTGAAATACGATATTCTTGTTAAAAAGTTCTTCAACGTACTTAGATCGTGGTCAGTTACGCAATTTATACTTTTTGAAACAACCGTTCAAACATCGAAAGAACTTTTCTTTCTAACATTCAGTCCGCCCTATTAACTTCTAAACGTTGTATCCATAAAATACGTGCCGACTTAATTCCGTATACGAGCTTTGATTACACCTTAATTCCATAAAGTAGACGCATCTATGTCGCATGCCGGGAATACGGAATCATGGCTCGGCGCGCTCAAATAGAAACAACAATACAGAAACCAGTTATTGAGAATAAGGGTAGGACAACAATGTTTCAATTCATAACGGAATGCTTTGCGTGACGGGTATGACGTAAACATCTTAAATACTACTTACAGCTATAGTTTTAGTATATTTTTAGTAATTATTGAATTATTTAGTCTTCACGTGAAACACTATATTTTCCAACTTTTGTTTTTAAAACAAATACGACAGATCATTAGACATAAAAGACATAAAATAAAAGGGATTTATTTATAGTAACATTCTAGTGTCATAGGCTAGTTATAAGTCAATTCAAAACTAAACTATTATTCAGCACACTTTATGCAGTGTGGTTGAGTTAACCATAAATTGAAGTGTTTTAAAATGAAATTTGCAAAATCTAAAATGGAATAAATTTAAACATATCAAAATTGAATTATATTTTCTATGGATTTCTTTGTCTGTGCTTGAATAAAACCATACCGCGTTCACACGTTTCTTTTAACAAATTCATAGCCGTATGCAAATAGTTTGTATATATAAATAGCAAACAAGTCCTTGTATATTGAATGTAAATAATATATTGTCGCAGGTGGTTTTCCCAACTGATTTTTTCATATACAAGTGTTTTATATAGCACTTCAGGAAAATCCCAGTTAAATCACTGTACTACACTTATGGACATACACTCCAGCCCCTGCTCCACCACTATGCAATTTAGAAGCTTCTGTATATCATTTCAATGCACCTTTGCCATATGATGGCCCATTTCGCAGATATCCCTTGTATGAATGATAACTAGATATGGTTGCTCAAAGTTGTACTCTAGCGGCATGTCATCCCACCTATAATCGGTGAGTGGTGCCGCCCCGGGCTCTTTGAGGATTTTTAAATATCCTGTAAGATTGCTAGGTTTCATTCTTGTTGCCCTAGCGATAGCCGTGCTTATATTAAAGCCTCTCTCTCTCTCTACTAGTAAGTGTATGGGATCATGAGAGTACCTCCAATGCAGCAGTGGGAGAGATAGACATTGCCCCAGTTATGCTAATACATGCAGTTTGCAGCTGTAGTAGTATGCTCTGCGCCTTCTTTTGTTCTACTTTAGGCCACCATAATAAGGCTCCATACACTATGATGGGTTTTCTGTATAGGCCCAATACATAATTTTTGTCGTAGACCCCATGTTCTACCGAAAAACTTTTTGCAGACATATAAGGCCGCAGAAACCCGCGAAATCATGACAAAGCAGATCAGTGATAAACAGTGGGATGAGGATGAATTGAAATCAGCCAAATCGTCACTTAATTTCTGCAGACGTCCGTTCCAAGTCATTTTGTGTCCCAAGACTAGAACCAAGCACTTATCAACCTCCAAACTTATCATGACCGCCATATCACTCCTTGAGAACCAAGGGCCCTTGGTTTAGTTTCCTCTTCCTCGTGAATGGCACTACAGTAACTTTGTTGGGATTAGTGCTCAGCCCATTTTCTCTTCACCACTTTGTTGTCATGTTTCGAGCACATGGCATTCTGGTAGTCACCGGTATGTTGTATTGACCTTGTTCTATCAGCCTAGGTCATTTGCATACCCTTGTACCTGATGGCCTGCCTTTGTTGAGGTGTGAATGAGGTCACCAACTACAATGGACCAGAACAGTGGTGACAGAACTCTCCCTTGGGCAATAGACTGGTAGCTCTAACCATACTAGTCATCTGACCCATTCACGTACCTTCCGGTGTTGCATCTTGACCCGCGCACACACCTTCCGGTTTTGCAGCATTCTTTTGACATAATTTCCGGTTCTGGAAAACCCTTATTGCGTGCGGCTGTCTCTATAGTTTCATGCGTGGTGTTATCAAAACTCCTTTCTAGGAGAAGAAACGCACAGCGTGCTCTTTGTTTTGCCTCCACTCATTTCTTTATTTTACGCACTAGGGTATATAAGGCCGTATTGGTTGACTTGTTTTATATAGAGTTTCATTTCATATAAACTCCCTTTAGCATAAACTAAGTTAAGCTGATTAGTCTACATCTCTTAGGAAGAACCTACGATCTTCCTCCTCCTGTAGGAATATAGACTATGTTTACTTGTCTCCAGTTTGTTGCAATATATCCACGCATAAAACTGAATTTATAAAGTACACATACGTAACGTTGTATTTCTTTTATGCACCTCTGCATCCGTGAAGGAAAGCTTGCATCAGTTCCTGGTGGTTTGAATGGTTTGAAGGTCTCCGGAGCCCATACCGCTCTCTCTTGAATGAATAACTTATTCAAAAGTTGACAGGTTGACGTGCTGCTACCATAGTTATATTCTCCGCCTCCCCCTAATCTCCGTTATCAACTTTGAGGCAGCCAAGAAAATGAGTGTTTATCAACAACTCTAACGATTCCAATGCTTCCTCTGTAAGGTTGGCATCTGGCTTTTGCAGATCACCCATGCAATTAGAGTGTTCTTTTGCTAGAACTTTTTGTAGTTTAGTCACTGTTGGTACTTTGTTTACACCTTCACAGAAGCTTTGTCACGTCTTTCGCTTAGATTTCCTAATTGCCTTGTTGTACCTAGTCAGGGACTTTTCCCATTGTTGAGCACGCTTGTAGTTCAGTATTTCATAGCTATTCATAGCTATGATAGCATTCCTTCCTAATATTAACCATGCCTTAATTAAACAAAACCTGACGTTCTCGAGAAAAATAGGAAGACTCTTTTGCAACCAAAACTATCCTTGCTTAACTCCCGGGACACCGTATAAAAGAAAAGTTACAAATAATACTATTGAGTTGTTACGTACGATAATGTTACAGATTGGCCAGTTCAAATGGAATCTAAACAATTTAGGAACTGGCTCAAAGCTTATTCAAGAGTACCATGCATAAAATTCAGTACTGGTATTTGATATAAATTTCAATTTCATAACAAATAGTTATATATTGTGTGAATATCTAAATTGTATATTTACATTAATTAAATGTTTTGTTTATGTTTTATTACCACTGGCTCCATATGGCGTTTTAGGTTTTTTGTTGATTAAAAAAAAATTTAATATCTCAGACATATTTAGTAATTCGCAGATAATAAGTGTCCATGGAGGAATTCTAAAATAAGCTTCTTTTTATATTGCTATAACAGAATGCTACCTATGATGTTTTTGTTATGCTATAAAGTGTTTAGAAAGTAGTTTTGCTTTTTTTTTAATTCATTATCAAGTATAATTTTGTCTAGATTTCGCCTGAAATGATCCTGATATTTAGTAATATTTAATTTTAAACTCAAATAGAGAGTTAAGTTTCCGGCTAGGAAAGTTGTTTTTTTAAAAAAAATATTTTTCACTTTGAAAAATGACATGTTTATTCGAGATGACTTTTAATATATTTTGTTTTCATTTGATTTTAATGACTTTAGTTTAATCGTAGATATAGATTTGATATTGTATTTTTATTTCTAATTATAAACTCAATTTTTGGAGTTTTGAATAAAGCTGATTCCTGCTCCTCGTATGAAATAAAGTTATTTATAAATTATTAAATCCAAAGCAATGTTAAAGCCTAAAGATCTAATTGAATTCAAAAATTAATATTTAATTTAATAAATTATAGTAATATAATTTGGAATAATAAATAATGTTGATTTATGTTCCAATAGAAAATGAATTTTAAATATCTAGAAGTTATATACATGTTGAGTCAAGTAATGTAAAACCATA
>WYDF02083075.1:0-11094 GCA_009867245.2 Adranes taylori | reverse complement strand
AAAGCCTCATACAATAAATTCACCAACCTCCTAAGTATAATATCCCAACAGGGAGTGGAGTTTAGTGGGTAAAAATTACCACACTATTGGATGCATCGGGCATCCTTTGTCTTTCGAAGATTCTCCACTTCCTACGCAAAACAATATATATATATATATATATATATATATATACATATATTGTTATTAATTTTCGGGTGAATCTTCGGTCATCTCATCTTCATATTCATTTCTTCGCAATCACTCATAAATATTTTGTAAACCCTTCCCTAAAATCTACGATTTCGTTGCGAATGCGTGGCGGTCAGGCTCAGACGAAGTGGGAGGCCAACTGTCAAGCGCACTGATCCTGCCAGAGACCGAACATCAGAGCGGATCATCAAGCAGTATTGTTCACGAACGCCGCATTATTTGGTAGATGTAGAAGTACATGTGTTAAATCCATTGGCAAAATTTATCCGTCATCATCATCATCAACGGCGAACCCACGCCTGCCAATCTAATCAGAGCAAACATCCTTAATGTAAACTAACAAATAATATTTCATACCTAGTTCTATGAAATGTTATTTGTTATAAATGGTCTTCTGAATGTTCGTTTACATTAAGGCTAGTTTGCTAAAATTTTATATTTGCATTTACTAATGAAGAGAATCGTCCTTGCACTATTTTTGCATTGTAATTAACTTAAACAAGATGTCAGCCATTTAATGAGCGCGATTAAAGCCACACCATTTATTATATATGCGAAGAAAAATAAAAACCATTTTTGAGTCAAGCATAAAAGGAAAAAAAATTAATGTTTGTCGCTACGAAATAATTGTTTTATTGCTAGATAAAATATATAAAATAGACTAGATAAAGTTTTATGCTATATAAATAGATAGAGTTTTATGCAAGTGCATCATATGTTATAGATAATTATTATAGTCAATCAGTCGCAAAAGATAACTTCTTTTGTCACCCAACGTGATGGATGGCGAATGTTTTCATGTATTATAACAGTGTTCTGCATCAATTCTTGCCAAAAGGTCAGACACTTAACAAGGAGTATTACTTCGGAGTTATAAGACATTTGTGCGAAGCAATTCACCAAAACACCGGATATGTGGGCAAAGAACTCGTGGATTATGCACCACGATGCCGTCGTTATTCGCAACTTTTTACACAAGAACGGAATGCGTACGATCCAACAGCCACTGAATTTGCATGATTTGGCACCCCACTACTTTTTCCTGTTTAGTTGACTCAAAAAACCGCACCGGGGAACGCGTTTTAGCAGCCAACAGGAGACAATGAAAAAATCTAAGATGGCTCTGATGGTCATATCAAAAACGGATTATCTAAAATGTTTCGAGGATTGGAGTACTTTGTAGGTGGAAATATTAAGGGCCAAGATACGATAAGGGGGAGATTTCAATAGAGGAAGTAATGGAAGAGATAAGTAGAATAACGAAGGGAATTGCGGTAGGCTCGGATGGAATTCCACTCGATATATGAAAGGAATTAGATATCGATTTGGTGGAAGCGTTGGCTAAGGGTATGAATGATATATGGAAAGAGGAATGCCTGTAAAATGGAAGGAGGGGGAAATAGTGCCGGTGTACAAGAGAGGGGATAGAATGGATGTGACAAGCTACAGAGGGGTGACATCTATGAATGGAATATACAGGGTGCTTGCAAGGATAGTGAATAAAAATTGAACAAGGACATAAAGAGAAAAAGGTGTTGTCAACGACGCAGTCAGGGTTTAGAAAAGGTAGGAGTACTTTGAATAATATAGTTATACTCAATTACATAATAAATCAGAAAGTGAGTAGGAGGAAAGAGTTATACTTATTATTCATATATTTTAAATCGACGTTCGACTGGTATAAGAGAAATTATGGAGAAGAATGGAAGTAGGAATATAGAAAGGTTTATGTGGGGTGATTAGAGGGTAGTATGAGGGGCAAAGGTAAGAGCGAGAGTGGGAGAGAGGGCGTCTGCATGGTTTGATGTAAAAAAGGAGGTGAGGCAAGGATGTCCTTTAAGTGCAAGTTTATTTAACACATATATGTCAGATTTGGAAGATGTACTGAAAAGGGACAATCCGCAGGTGTAGTAGTGGGGGATAAGAAGATATGGTCGTTGGGGTATGCAGACGACATTGTGTTTGCATGGCCAGTACAAGGGCAAGAAATTAATGAGATGATTGAAAGGGTGAATAAATACATGGAAAAAAGAGGCCTAGAAAAAAATGTGAAGAAAACAAACATTATGATATGTAAGAAAGCTGGGAGAGAGAAAGTGTAGGAAGAGTGTGTTTAAGATAATTGAGGTGAGATTAGAGAGTCTAAAACAATATTAAGTAGCTGGGTTATATGTTGAATAGCAATGGATTGGCGAAAGAGCACGTAAGGATGTTTGCTAGAAAAGCAAAAGTGGCTGCAGAAAGCATGTGGTTTATGTGGGAGGAGAGATTTGGTGAAAAGGTGAGAATGAAAATATATTAAACGTATGTGTAAGAAATGTAATGATGTATGGGGCGGAAGTATGGGCGGTGAAAGGAAGTGAAGAGATAGAAAGAGTGAAAATAGGGTATATGAAGAGAATATAAGGATTGGAAAGAAATACACCAAGCGAAATGGTAATGCAGGAGTTAAATGAGCATAAATGTTGGATTAATGAACAGATTAAAGAAATTGGTGAAGTAGAAAAAAACATGATGATGGCTGTAGAGGAAAAATGGGTAAAAAATGTATATGTTCAGGCGATGAAGCAAGAAAACATGAGAATGGAGGGAAAGTGAAGCGAATGGGTGGTAGAAAAATGTACGAAACGATAGGATGGTCAGGGTATATGCATGGTGCGAAAGAATGATGGCAGAACGTTGTAATGGAAGTGGAAGAGAAGTTCAAAGATGTGGAATTGCAGAAAGAAATTGAAGGTTTAGGGTAAGTAGATATAACAGAAAGTATCAGTGGTTGAAGAAGTAGTTTGTTTTGCCAGGATATTTGGAATCAAATAAAAGTATAAAAGAAAAAGGATGATAGCGAGGTGCGAAAGTATGGAAAGGGGAAATAAGTACTGGATGACGGATAATTATATTTGGTAAGGAAATGTAGAATATTTGGTAAGGAAGAGGAAGTATGGGAGCATTGGATAAAAGCATATGAGGAATTTGAATGAAAGATGGAATTTGAGTGAAAGAAAAGAGGCGGAAAATTGGAGGGTATATATGGGACCGGAAGCGAAGAAAACAGGGATATTGCGTACAATAATGGAAGAAATAAATAGAAGGGAAGTATGAAGATAGAATGAATGAAAAAGATGGCGAAGGGGACGAAAAGAAAAATAATAATAAAAGAAAAAACAGAGAAATACAAGTAGAGGTGATATACTTTCTTTTCATTCATGGTTGGTTAAAAGAGGAAGGGGATTTTGGGAAGAGGGTGTTTTGGGTGCGAATGGGAGAGACATAAAGAGTAAGCAAATTAGAAAGGTTAGCTTTCTTCTTCTCTCTTACAGTCAATAGAAAAGGAGAAGAGAAGAAAGAAAAGAGGAAAGAAGAAAAAAAAAAGGAAAAGTAGAAAGGATGGAAAAATAAAAGGAAGAACAAGAAATTGAATATTGTTTATAATTATGTTATTTGTTTTGGAATGTGTAATTTTTTTATGCCAATAAAGTTTATTATTATTACTTTGAAGGGGACAATTTTGATTTTGATGGATAAACTTGTATTTTTAATTTTCTGAATCAATTCCTGAAACTTTTTGATCAAGGTACTATAGGTATATTTCGACACGGGATTTTATTGCTGCTACACGCATTCTAACGTTTTCATCGCCTTTGTAAAGTATCAGAAGCTTAGAAACTGTATTAAATTAAGGTTTCTAGCTTAGATATGATAGTATAATCTCTTAAAGTCCTACAAGAAGAAGCGAATTAACTAATTCCAAAAATAACAGAAATTATCAACATTGTACTAAAAGCAGGATTATCGGACAATCTGAGAAAGGTAACTATTTACTCCAAAATATGAAGAGAAAGGCGCAAAAAGTGAGCCAAATAACTATAAGCCGATGTCATTAATTAGTTAAAATGCAAAAATATTTGCAAATAGACTAAAGACTTTTTAATCTTGGATCGTTTGGTTTCTAATACATTAGAATTTTTTTTTCGCATTGTCTACGGCAACATTTTCTTTTTCGATATAAACGATCTCTTTATCTCTTTTAGTCAGCTATTTAACTAAAAGTTGGCGATTTTTTGTTTTGGGGGAGGGGGGAGGGGAGGGGGGATGTGCGTCCATCTATTTATCTAAACAAGTTCATTTCATTTTAAGCGACGAGTGGTTGTGTGGTATAAGATCTTGACTTCAAATTTACTATTTAAGTCACGTGCCTGAGAATCTTGACGTGTAGTATTCATTCAATAATAATACAAATGATGTATCACATACTTCCGGTCGTTATGTCATCCTGCTTGTACTCAACACGAAACGTTTTGTCTCTGTTTTTATTTTCATATTTTTTTATACATTACATTCACGACTCCTATATATTTTTATTATCTATTTCTTTTGTTAAGGCTCTACAAAACAATTCCAAGTATAATTTGTTTAATATGAGGCATATTTTCCTGCAGGTATTCTTTGTTTTGCTCAATGTTTTCCGTCAGTTTAATTTACATTAGTTTGCAATGCTAATAGACTTTCTGTGTTTTCAAGATATATAATAAAGCGACTGTTTGAGCAAATTGTATTCTGCGCATTTTTGTAATATAAATTCGAAAAGCTCGTGCATGCTATTATTATTAAATACTCAACTATTATTAATTACACGTTAAAATGTAATATTTACGTGTTATTTTTATAGTTTGCGAAGCGTTTAGGTACAGAGGTTTAAACCATAGATATAAAACTATTTTGGATAATATGCGGTTATTTGCCCAAAACTTTTCACGCTGGCCCTGGAAGACGTCTTTAAGACGATGGATTGGGAGGAGAGAGGTATTAGGATGGACGGTAAAATGGTCAGCCATTTACGCGTCGCGGATGATATTATTATCCTGGCCTCATCGTCCGAAACACTCCTAATGATGCTCGAACAACTACATCATGCAGATGTTCTGTAGGCCAAATTCAGTAGGACAAATTCAGTAGGCTTGCGAATGAATTTGTCCAAAACCAAAATTTTAAACGAAAACGAAGAACTAATTACTGTCAATGTACAAAGAACAGAAAACGTCAAGGAGTATATATATATTTGGATTATGCCATAAGACTAGGCAAAGTTAATCAAGCAACTGAAATTTTGAGGAGGATCAAACTGGGATGGGCAGCTTTTGGTAGACTGAACTATATATTCAAGAGTAAAATTCCGAACAGTTTAAAAACAGACATCTTCGATAAATGCGTTTTGCCTGGCATGACGTATGGTTTGGAGACAATAACAGCAATGAAGTCTCGTTTGGAGACGATAACAGTCAAAGAGCAATGGAGAGAGCCATGATGGGCATCAAACTTCGCGACCACATTAGAAACGAGGAGATCCGTCGACAAACGAAGATAAGTGACATCATCGAGAAAATATCCAGTTCTAAATTGGCATGGGCAGGACATTTAACCAGACAACCAGAAGAGAGATGGGCAAAAAGACTATTATGTTGGAGACCACGCTTAACAAAACGTTCAGCTGATCGAGGCCCTAAAAGATGGAGCGATGACATCCTCGTTGCTGGTAAAGATTCGATGAGGAGAGCACAAAACCGAGACGATTGGAAAATATTGAAAGAGACCTACATTCTGCAGTGGATGGATAACGGCAGAAGAAGAGAAGAAGAAATAACTATGAAGCCAATATGGGCGCATCAATCTATGGTAGGACCTAATGGTTTGGGCACTAGAAAGAATCGTAGGACCAATTTCTAGAATTTTTGTTAAAAAACAAGCTAATTGTCTAATAGAACAACCTAATGACCTTAACCTAATGAGCTCAACCTAATGGTTAGAAAAAAATTAATAATGATCTTATTGAAAATTTTTATCTGACCATGTAATATGTACTTTAGTTGTGGCTTCTAGATATCTACTTATTCTTATTGTCTTTTCTTGTAGTCGCTTCTGATGCTTGTGGTTATAGTGGGCTATAGACACAAACAAGTTTTATATATCTTCCAAGTCCTTTAGATTTTTTTCAAATAATTCTTCCTACAATATTAATGTTATGTATATTACATATACAGGATGTATTTTTACACTAATTTTTAGTCCTATTTTTCGAAAACGTTTTCTGTGTGTCTTGAGACAGGAACCATTTTCGAACTTTTTACATCCAAAGATCGTTTTGTGCTTAAGCGATTAATTAAATTTAAAAAAATCTGTTAACATTTGGAGTAATTTAACCTGAAACATGAACACTTCAAAAATTCATGTATTTTCAGTACATTGTGACTTTTAACCTCAAATTAGTATACCAAATTACTATTAAAAACTGAATAGAATAAGAATCACAACCGCTCCAAAATCAGCAGTACAGCTTTCTTTCTTATAATTTAAAATGACCAACTCGACAGCTTTTATCAGAATACTCAGTCACACAATGTAACTAATACATAATTAAAACCTTAATGGAATACGATAATATTAGATACAGAATTAAAACAACTCACTTGTATGAACAAAAAAAAAAGAGCGTCATGCTCAAATTAATCATGCTGGTTAGCTTTGTAATTGATACACAATGATTTATAACATCTCATGATTAAGCGAATGATTTATATGTAATAAATTATATTACTGTAACAAAGTTTAAGTACTTATATATTAAAATTATATTTAAAGCGATTTATTCTGAAATTATTGATTAGAAACTTTCTTCATCATGCGCATTTAAAAATTTTATAGAATTATAATTTTACTCTTTTTCACGAAGAATAGACTAAGTTGTTTGCTTGATTGATGCCTAACAATTGCGTTTTCAACATATATTTCAATTTTATTAGCTCATCAGAGGTTTTAGGCCTGTACGAAGCTACATACCAGATTTACAGAACATGCAGGTTTTCCTTATCTGTATAGAGACTGCTCCAACTCTGATTTTACTCTATTGGTTGCTGAAAAATACTAAAGTATAAAGTTAGAAAAATAAAATATTCTTTAACATAGTTTTGTATATATGATCATTGGAGTTTTTATTTTGCTATATATTTTTTGTTCTATCTATTGATTTTCATATCTTTCAAATACCACATAGGTATATAATATCTATATGAAAGATATGTTTTGACAATTTTTTCTATTTCACCTTAGTACGTCTCTTGTATTCACATCAGTGCAATCCGTTAATGCGCAATTCAAAGGGGGGCACATAAGGAACAATTTTTCATATAAAAAGTTTTTTATAAAAAAAAAATCTTGTTAAAAAAAAAAAGGTTCGATTTTTCGGTGTCTGCTTGTATGTTTGTACGAATGTACAAAGAATTTCTCCATCCCTATGCGACCGATCTGGATGAAATTCGGTACACAGGTGTAGTCAATGAATCCACAGAATCCGTTTATCATTTTTTTTATAAATCCAATATGGCGGATAGGAGCCATTTTTTTGTTCGCGAGGCTGAAATTGTGCACATGTTATGCGTCGACTAAAAAAGTTCCATGTTGCCAAATTGTATAGGAAGCGGTGTTGCCACGTTTGAAGTTTACCAAACTTTTTGAAATATCTCAGGAACGATAAAAAATATGACATTCGAATAAACTTTATTCTATAGGCTACATAAAAGCCTTTCGAGTTTATTTGAAATTTTTTTTTTCTAAAATCAGAATTTAACATATATACAGGGTATTATTTTTTGCAAATTTTCGGATCCACTTTTTCGAAGTTTCGCAAGATTTTTTTAAAATTTCTTGTATCGAACTTTAATGGATTAAGGGATTTAACGTATTAACTGTGTTTAAAAAACTCGCTTATCATAGCGTTGGAGTAATTTAACCTTAAAAAGTGTACAATCTTAAATATCTCTGTTTATATGAAATTTGGAGAAATGAAACTTGGGGAACGTATGTAAAACTACGGGACCTCAATTTTGCCAGTATGAGCAACTGAACATACTTAACCGATTTTGAGCAATAAAATTTTTATTTAAGCAAAAACTTTTTAGTAACATCCTGTATATTTGCTTATATTTTGGTAGCCCTTTTAATTCTATTTAAAATGATACCGCATATGGTGGGTTTAAATGACCCTTAATAGCTTAAAATTTCGCAACTTGTCGCCATGGCAACCGACATTCAACAATCATACATACATGTAAGACATACGTAATAGCTCATGTATGCAAAGTTACAGGAAAAATTATTTTTCGTTGTATGAGACATATAAACTGATTTCGCAATTGAATAAATGTTGTTAACATTGGCGGGTGTATATTATAATGTTGGGAGGGGTTCAAAATGATTATTTTATTGAGAAATTCAGTTTTAAAATTAGAAGACTGAAATTTCGCCCGCATATAGTATATTGTATTATGCTTCGAATGAAAGTAGTACCATCCCTGCAAGTGGTATAGAGCGAGACGTTGCCACATTTAAAATATATTTCAGGAACTATAAAAGATTAGACACTTGAATAAACTTTTTTATGTACGCTACCAAAAGCACGTACAATTTTATTTGAAACATTTTTTTCTAAAATTACAATTTAACATATATACAGGTGTTTTTTGTTTTGTAAACTTTGCGATCCATTTACTTGAGACCGGCTATTGTACAACATTAAATATCTCGGTTCATTTGAAAGTTGAAAAAATAAAATGTGGGGAACAAGTGTAAGACTCAGGGACCTTAATTTTTCGCGCAGCGGACACGAAGAAAAGTGACCCAAAAGCGGTAGTAGGGAAAAATGTCAGCAGACCGCGTCAAAGGGGTCGTAGGCCATGCCAAACTAGACAGCACAGCTGTCCGCGCCGTAGGCAAGTATGGGGAAAATGTAAGTCAAGAGCGGCCGTAGGCCACCGCAAAACGGACAGCGAAATATGGGGATCGGGGGATTCATGGGTAGGCGATTTATAGGTTAGACTAATGTTGTTTAGTTTACCCTAAACACTATTTAGTTAATTGAATTTAATAGACGACTTGAAAGGTGACAGTTGAAACTAAAAGGTTCAACTTTGTTTTATGCCAGATATAACAAAACATAGGACAGGTCCACGAATTTTTTAATAAAAGATTGCGCATTTCCGCACTTTTGCACAAAAATCGTGTGCAGCTGCGTACCAAATTTCATCGCTATCGGTCCAATGGTTTAGGAGTAATTTTGAAGATACATCCATACGTACATACATACGAACAATAAGCCCTTTTTTAATTTTTGAACTAGACATAGTTTTTTAAAAAAATGTGGTAAATTGTTCTTTTTTTAATTACCCTCTTTTAATTACATAGGGACGCATTGCACTGATATCAATACAAGAGACGTACTAAGGTGAAATAGAAAGAATGTTCAAAACATGAATCTATAATTTAAATTAAAAATTTATAATTTAAAAATATTTAAATAAACATAGGTTATTATAAATCAAATCATACAATGCGTTCCTAAACTTTTTTTTTAGTTAAATTAATAATTCTGATGGAAATTCCCGTGTTATATGTTTCTTGATTTTAATCTAGATTATTTTCGTATCTTAATTCTATGGTATTGATGGAAAACTGGAAGCTATTTTGTAATCTTTAAGATGACTAATAGTTATTCTATAAATGAGTTCCTCTACCAAGCTATTGGTTGTTCACTTTGAGAGCCATTTAAAGTGTTCCTAATTTTTAAGGTTTATCACTTTTCACGATAGTATTCCAATTCAGAAGTTTATTTATCAAAACAGCTTTTATTCTCGTTCTTCTTATGGAATAATTTTCTGGGGTGGTGGTCCAATTTTTAAATGCACAGAAATTTTATTCTATAAGAAGAGACTATGCTTTCTATATTTTTTATATTGTTTCACTTCATATGTTGCATTTCTATACTTATTTAACAATATTTATATATGTGTAATATTAATATTTTCATTGTTGATGTATTGTAGTTGGTAGCTTTCGGAAAATTACGTGTAAAAAACCAGTGGTTTATTGAGATCTACGGATATATCTTGTTGCATTTTACATTATCTGTGAAGTTTCCAATACTCGTATTCACTAAAACAATGAAACAAATATTGAACATTTCTTTCATTCGTGTTCTTTCTCTAAATATTTTTACTTCTAATTTCTATTGAGATTTCCAGTTACTAAAGCTATAAACAGAAAAATTTGGCGCAGATAACTTGCAGGAGGAATATTATGCTATAGCATTCGCTTTTCAGCTAAAGAAAACCTGCAAAATCCTGGCCATAGCATGACTAAAGGTAGTAGCTTGCTTCGGAATTGATTAGGTTAGGTGTGGATTTCCCTGTTTGTGGCGGGAGAGTACAGAATTGTTCTGTAATCGATAATTGGTCTAATATAAGTTTTGTAGGTATGGTGAAGTGTTTTGGAGTCACAGCCTCTCAGTCGTCCTTTGAGAGCTGAGATTAGATTGGCTCGTTTTCTAACTGTGGCCAAAGTGGAGTCTAAGTCGTTTTACCAGCTAAAGGTTCTGCTGAAAGCTATGCCCATGTATGTAATCTTAACTCGTTGTGGGATGGGTTCTTACCATAGGCAGAGTTGGATTTCACGACGGTTCTGATGTTTGTTTCTTGCGTAGTTGGGCGCTGGATCAGAATAGCTTGGGTTTTAGTTTCCTCTCCAACGAATTACAAACTCAGAGTCCACTGTTTTTAGTCACACAGGTATGTGCATTATTGACCAAGTTGGAGGAAGGTGGGGTTGAGTTTACAGGAGACTAGAAGAACGGGTCATGGTCAAAAGTTATAGAAGCTTTGACAAAACATTCTGAAACAACGTCTTATATGATTTGTACAGTGACCACAATATGGTCAATAATGCACATACCTGTGTGACTAAAAACAGTGGACTCTGAGTTTGTAATTCGTTGGAGAGGAAACTGTGTGATGCATCTGGATATGATTGCATCATTGACATATGAATGGTAATCAACAAAATCTAGTTGGTGCGCATTAA
>WYDF02083064.1:0-11094 GCA_009867245.2 Adranes taylori | reverse complement strand
TTAATCCGTAGCTAAAAAGATTAAATGTATAAACAAATATTATTATTGCTGTCACTGGTAAATAAAACGTGTTTCTATTAAATAGATAAACAAACATGATTTCTCCTGCTGTAAATTAATCCAACACATTGTGCTATCCCGCTTAGCATGCGTTAGGTAGAGTATGGGAAATTGTACACCTAATCGCATGCAGCATAGAGAGATAAACTGTCTCTTGCTTTACCGATGCCGTGTGTTTTACTATCGTTATACACTGGTTACCTGTGTACGCTAGCTATGAACAATTTGTACGTACTTTTTCCGTGTATATGCGAGTGGCATACACTCACTTCACTGCTTTTTGTGGGAACCGCATCAGGAACAAAATGCTATGCTTGACTCGTCACCGCTACTGCTACCGCATAGACTGCGTTCTACTGTAACGTGTCAAGTAATGTAGAATTCTGTGTTATGCCGCCATGTAGGGTAAGGTTAATACTAAGATTGGTATAGAATTATGTGAGGGAGACCTATATAAGGAAACTAATGTCATGTGGTTCGGTACACATAGACCCGATAACATACCAAGAGATGAGTGACGGCCGCCATCTATAAATAACGAGATTTTCGAAGAAACTCAAAGGAAGATCACCACCAGCAGCAGCAGCCAATCTCAACCAGCCAAGCCGAGACAATAGCCAGAGCGACAGCCAGCGACAGTTGCCACCATAGTAACACATTTGTCGAGCGATTTTCTATACCACGTACTGCTTGATTGAATTGCATGAATATTTCAATTCACTAGAGCATGCAATACTAACATGCGTTCACGGTATTTGTTTTAGTTGCTAAAGCAGCAGTAACGCTTGCGTTCACTGGGTGGTATTGTAACTGACACTGATCTCCTCTTCTCTTTCCTACTCACTAGAGCATATAATACTCACTTGCTTTCACGGAGTTAGTGTTAGTTGCTCAGCGGCAGTCACACTTGCGTTAACGGGGTGTTATTGTAACTAACAGTGTTCTCCTCTTCTCTTTCCTTCAGTGAAGCATATAATTTTAGCTTGCGTTCTCGAGGTTAGTTTTAGTTGCTTAAGGGACAGTCACACTTGCATACACGGGGTGTTATTATAACTGACAGAAATCTCCGTACTGTTACAATCACTCGAGTGGATAATTCTAACTTGCGCTTACGGGGTTAGTTTTAATCAATCACTAAACATAGCACTTACGTTCACGGGGTACTGTGGTGGCCTATAGTGATCTCCTAAGACACCTACCTTGTTCGTTATACCTCCCGTGCATTTAAATTTGCTCTCCGCCCTCCCGATTGTATTATTAACTATTTGTACATGCTTTCCGCATTAGTGTTGCTTTATTATTTCATCACTGCACATTTGAATTGACTGCCACGCTTATTTTTGTTTTCTTTTAGTTAAGAATATATTTTTCTCCTATTTTATTTGCACCACCTAAATATTGTTTTGATAAAATCGATATCGTTTATTTAACCGCCATTTTTGCTTCATTGGTTTAATTTAACATTGATTCTTTTGTTTATCATTGACATTTAATTGTGCAGTTATATTTCTTTCTCCGTTTATATTGTCTAGAAGAGCAATAGATGTCATTTTGTTAAATCATTAAATGCTGTTTTATTAATTAGCAGAGTCTTTTTCAGCTACCCACAAGAACGGGAACCACTACTCTCCGCTTCCAGCGCTGTAAACGAGAGTCTCTGACACAGATCATTTCCGGTTTCCGATTTGAGTGCAAAATTGAATTGTAGACATGCGCTGGGGGAGGGGGCGGATTCTTGATTTGAATGTTCATAAAAGTATCGCATGCCAGACTGCATGAGAGATTTATGAATTTGTCCGCTTTGGCGGGGTCTGCTGCCGTTTTTGACTTCATTTTTCCCCAGTACCGCTTTTGAGTTACTGTTTCTTCGTGATCGCTGGGTGTAAGACCCAGGGATCGAAGGCACATGGGTTTTACACTTGTTCCCCAAGTTTTATTTTTTTTAGCTTTCATAGGAACCGAGATATTTAATGTAGTACAATAGCCGGTCTCAAGTAAATCGATCGCACACTTTACAAAGCAAAAAACACCCTGTAATATCTTAGTTTGTAATTTTAGAAAAAATATTTCAAATAAAATTGAACGAGCTTTTCGTGGCCTATAGAATAAAGTTTATTCAAGTGTCCTATCTTTCATAGTTCCTGAAATATATCAAAAAGTTTGTAAAATTTTAAATGTGGCAACACCGCGCTCTATACCACTTGTGGGGATGGCATTACTTTCATTCGACGCATAGAACAATGTATTATATGCGAGCGTCTTCTAATTTTAAAACAAAATTTCTCATTAAAACATCATTTCGAGCGCCTCCAAAAATTATAATGTGTACCCGCCACTGATAACAACATTTATTCAATTGCGAAAGCAGTTTATATGCCTCATACAATGTAAAATAATTTTTCCTCTAACTTTGCATATATGAGGTGTTACATAAGACTTACATGTATATAATATGATTGTTGATTGTCGGTTGCCATGGCGACAAGTTGCAAAATTTGAAGTTATCAAGGGTCATATCTTTGTAACAATAGGAGTTAGATCCATCATGTGTGGTATCATTTTAAGTAGAATTACAAAAGGGCTACCAAAATATAAAAGAATATATAAGGTGTTACTAAAAAGTTTTTGAAAAAAAAATTATTGCTTAAAATCAGTATATTCAGTTTCTTATACTGACAAAATTGAGGTCCCTCAGATTTACATATTTTCTCCAACAACCTAGATATTTAGGGCAGTATACTTTTTTTCAACGTCACATTAGTCCGGAGGTATGGTGTACGACATTTTTTAAACTCGCTTAATTGCTTAAGTATTAAAGGGGCTTTCCAGATCGGTCCCATAGGAAAGGAAAAATTCTTGAACATACATCCATACATACATACACACATACACCATCTACCTAAAAATCGAGACTTCTTTAATTTTTTGAGCAAGAAAAATTTTTTTTACACAAAACTTTTTATATGAAAAATTGTTCCTTGTAAGTAGAAAAAGTAACTACATTTTGTAACTAGACTTGATATTAAGGTGGATACGCACTAGCATTTGAAATATGTATCTGCTAGATAAAGTAAATATTAATGAATATTGATTAATGTAACTAGATTTGTAAGATTTGATTGGTATCCAATCATTTGTAAAAGTATTTTGTAGGATTTAAAAAAAATTGTTCAAGTTACTACCATTACAGTAATTGAAAATCAACATGGAATAATCTAAATGTATAAAGCACCAATTCATATGGAGTAACAATTATCTATATAAACAATTGTTCATAGTAACAGTTATCCATTATGAAGTTCCTATGGAATTCCTATTTCTATTTTGTTAATGTGATACTTTTTATTTACAATTCCAACGATGGCGATTATCATCGTGATTCAAAATGTTATATGGCTCCAAGAGTATTAAGGCTATGGCCCAAGAGAATGTGGCCCAAGAGTAACTTATGATTATACTACTAAATCTATCATAAATATTTTGTGCATTTGACAGCTGTCATTTAAATATCCAATAAGACGGCTGACAGATTATTTCCGGCTTCCGATTTTAGCGCGAAATTTAAATTGTGGAAATGAGCCGGGGACTCTCTATTTGAATTTTGATAAAAGTAACTACATTTTAAAATGTTACTTGATTTTGTAATTAGATTTGAAACTAGCGGTGGGTACACTATTGTATTTTAAATAAATATATGCTACATACAGTAGATGTTGATGAATTTTGATAATTTGTAATTAGATAATTATAAATTTGTAATTTGTAATTAGAAGTGGCCGTTGATATCTAATTTCAATAACAATAGTATTAAAAAACATATTATATTTTATAATTTACAAGGTGTTGAAATTGCAATTATTTCAAGATCAAGAGCATACGTATTCAATGAACTCTTTACAAATAGAAACTTATCATGTCCCAATTTGTTTATGAACTATTTTCTAAACTTTAAACTATTTTTATTTTTAATGTTTACGTGATATTTATTGTGAATTTTTGTTTATAATTGTTGAGGGTTTAAATTATATTTGACTATTAGAGTAAACGTAGTTTTCGCATCATCTAACTTCGTCACAGTTATATTTCTTCACGAGCTTGATAAACTTGTAAAAAAGAAGTCTCGTAAAAAAGAAGATATACGAAACTTGTAAAAAAGAATATATAAAAATATATGTTTATATATTATTTATATTTTTATATATAAGTAGAACACTTTCGGAAATTAAGCTAGTTTTACTTACATAATTTCAATAAATTAATATCAACTAATATCAAGTGCAATTAATTTATTTATTTGCTTTAAAAAGTTTAATTCAATCAACTATCATTATCTACAAGCGGTTACAAGTTTGGGTAAAGTCGTATCACTATTCAATTAAAGCAATTAGGCTTCCCACATTTGTTTATAATCTATACGTATAAAACACCAAATTCATATGGAGTAGCAATTATCCATATGAACAATTAATTGTTTATAGTAACAGTTATCCATTATGGAGTGATTGCAATTCCTTTTTCTATTTTGTTAATATGATACCATGTATTTATAATCCCGATGGCGATTATTGTCGTGGTCCAAACTATGATATGGCCCAAGAGTACATGGACCCATTCTGAATGTGGTCCAAGGGTAAGATGATTATACGACTAATTTAAATATAGCTCTGGAAGCAATTATTTTTGATAGCAATATTTTTATCCAATAGCTGTGAAATTTGCTTGTAGTTGCAAATAAGGCTTTTTTTCGCGATATCATGAAACTAGTTTCTTGTATTATATATTTTACAAATTATTATGCGTACCATTGATCTCTTGAGTTTTTTTAACAACATGAGTAGATGTTGAAGTTGAAATGTGAATAGTGATTCCGTTCTTCTTCAATCTGTCGAGGAAATCTTTCGGAAGTGTTTTACTGCTTTCGCATTCATTTTTAGCCTCCCTCAGTATCGGATTATTTCTCTTGGCGAACCTGTTGATAAAAATATATTTTGATAAAAATGAAACAAATTAATTACAATTAACTAAATAATAATAACAACATATAACTACTCGAACACAACAAAGTTAACGGTCGGTAGTTGCTATCAATATCACAACTGACAACAGCAACTGACCGTAATGTTTGTTGTGTTTTTATTGTTTGACTACGTATTGATGTTTTTTATATCGGATTTTGAAGTTACTATTGGTTATTCCGATTCTAACAACGGTAAACCAATCCGTTAGGAGCGCCATGACGGAATCATGAACTACAACTGATAGACAAAATAATAATTACAAACAAGCTCACAACGGAGGGGTAGCTGAAATGACGTAACTAAATCAAAATAAGTATTTCCAGCAAAGAAAAATTGTATAATTATATAATAGAAGCGCGTGACAACTGCTATGAACAAAACAAGTTTTAAATGAATTTGTAATTCCCGCACACTAAAGATTCAACTCTATATTGGATTTTTAAATGAACTTTTAATTGATTAACATTTAAATAACGTCGTTTTTTATATACAATTTAATTAGCAGACATCCTAATTCTGCTAGTTTCTTCTAACACATTAACACACCCTGTATTTTGGGTGAACAATTAAACAATCGTTTAAAAGATTGTTTTTTAGACAAGTTGTAGAGCCGGTTTAGTGACAATGCACCGCAATGTTTTGAAAACAATAATACACACCATGTATAGGTTTATAGCATGGAACAATTGTACCTAATAAAAAAACTCTCTTATTATGGAACTATCTAACACAATTTTTGGAATATTATTGGATTTTGGATTAGAATTTTTGGATTAGAAACCTTAGATGTTTACTATAGGATTCTTACAGAATAGTTGACATTGAAATGTCATTGACCAATTAAATTTAATTCAATAAAATATAATTTAATAGCGAGAGAAAATATTATGTGTTTAACCACAACGGCGTGAAAAGCATTCATACAAAACATGAAATAGATTTTGCGCGGTAAAGTTCGAGATCTATCACGCTGACACGGGCGAGCGCGAATAATTCGAGAAAAGAGACACATACAGAAAAATTATTTTGTTAAGTTGGTATAGTATGGTACAAGGAAGCCAGTTTACACACTCATATACATCAAGAAACATTATGTCGCAAGAGGCACAGTCTAGCATCAAAATTGCTGATTTCGCATAAAAGTACATTTATCATTATTTTTGTCTTAATAAATCGTCAAAGATGCTCCCGCGTGTACAAGCTATTGGCTTTTTTATAATTGAGAGGGTAACTCTTTAAAAATTCTCATAGAATTTCGACGAGTTCCTTAAGATTTCCAATGGATACAAAAACGTTTTTTAATGAAAGGAGCTCCACGTCCTAAAAATTTGAACAGTAATTTCCTTCAAGCCACGTTACAGTGAGTCGGCTAGCTTCGAAAGGTGCCAGAGCCCAAAAGAATCTTCTTCGCATTCACTTTCATATAAAAGAACCCGCTCAAGCCAGCGTGCACCAGACGCAATTTTTGAATTGGTGTCTTTGGGTCTGTAGCGAGAACTATCGCGCTATCTCAAATTCTTAATTACGACCACATCGATTTCTCGGACAGCGAACATTATCACAACTGCCAATTGATTTGATCCAAGTAGCGTCGTAATAAATATTCAAATATTCAGTATTAATAATAAAATCATATATTAAATCTACGGAAAATATAAACTAAAATAAAAACTGAAGGTCAATTATCAAAGAGCGCATCTTCAAATTCATCTTTAGAGTCCAATATTTACTATATTCTTCTACTCTTGGTTTCACATTATTATTTATTCTTTTTCCCATGGACCATGACACCGGTGTAAAGACAAGGAGACTGTCATGAGAAGAAGCAGAAAGCAAAGATCAATCGAGATCGGCGGCGACTGCGACTAGAGGCCAAATCTATACAGTCACCATGCATCAACAAAATCCTATCATCACAAAATACCAACGAATTTCTGCATCTTCGTAACATATCAATAAAAGCCTATCACCACATCGTATCAACTAATTCTACAACTTCAACAATCAACATCCAATTTTCGCATCATATGATTATCGCCGTTATTCAACCATCGTTCAAATAGTTAATCTAACCAACATCCTCCCATTATCTTACCAACCAACATCCAACCATGATCTTAAGCCTACTCTTATTAAAGGAGAAGTTTCACTTAAGAACCCTGCCCATGACTGAAGAAAAGTAAGCCATATAGAATTAAATCATATTTATATTGGACAAACAAAACAATTACTTAAAATTAGAATTTATAATCACGAACTAAGTTATAGGACATACAACAAACACATAAATGAAGAAACTAGTTTGGCTACACATTCTCATGAAACTGGATATAAATGTGATTTTAATAATACTACTCCAGTCCAAGATCGTTTTAATGAAACTGCGCTTAATAGATGAATAGAGTTTCTGTTACCGGAACTCATTGGAACATAGTCCACACCGGAGATTTAAAATAGTCCAAGTGTATCAAATCGCAACGTAAATGGGACGAGTTGCTATATGTATATGTGTGTATAGTAGCGGAAAAATGCCAGTGGGGGCTATCTTTATCTGCTATCTCTATCAGCTATCTCATTTCTGACACACACACAACAGACAACAGTTACGCACTCACGCACCCTACGCCAGTTAGTTGCAGTACAGTAGTTGCATCGTCTACTATGGTCTGAACCGACAGCATTATTTCGATTCGTTCTGTGTTGATATTATTTATTTACACATTGTGTCTGTGAGATGAGTGGATACGAATGTTGAATAATTACTACTAAAATTAGTGACTTCTATATACCTAGAAAACAATGTGCCACTAGTGAGAGTAATTAAAAAACCACAATTTACAATCTATGACTTCAACTGTCGTTGGAAAAGAAGATGAGGATTCAATCAAAAAAGATGACAATCCTTTTCTTACGTCATCATTGCTAGGTGCAAATTGTTCCAGGTTGTTTCCAAAGTCACTTTAAAATATTTATGGGTAAAATAAAAAATATCTTCACGCTCCCTGGAAAACAAAAGTAAATTGGCCGTTGTTGTTAATGGTCTGGATCAAGAAATTTTGAAGATACCTCGTGTTCTTGATACGCGTTATTTTTTACACTCCGGTTGGGTTCACTATTCGGTTGTATGCTTGACAATGTAGGCAGTAAAAGCTGTCCAATTTGTAGGCAGTCCAATTTGTAGGCAGTAAAAGCTGTCTGGAAAATTACAATGCTTTGTACAACTAGTTTTTAGAAGGATCAGAGAGCACGAAACGGGACTTAAAATAATGTTCTACTTACAAACGGCGTTGTAATACATTGTCATTTACGTCTTTTATCTGCAATCTAGTTGTAATGTATAATTCCTTAGAAGAGTTGGCAGGTCTATCACTATAGTCTTGAAAATCAAGTCTAAACCTTATTCAAGGTCACAAAAGCAACACACTTTCAATAAAAGTGTTTGAAAGCTGGGTTGATACTATGGGACAATATGCAAGTTACGCTAAGATTGCCCTGGAAAATATACTCTTTCAAAATGTCAAACTTTCTGAAAAACTAAGATTGTTTCAAAAAACAGTTTTATCGCAGCTTGATAAATCATTTGTATTGACATAAATGTATTTAAGAACTACGATGTTGTTATCGATCACCTGCGGAGAAACTGATATTTTTCGTATGTGTGAAAAGATTTAAAATTAATAGCTCTTGTGATATAATAAGACTTCAAAGAGTACAAACAGGATCTGAAACAAGTACGATGAGGAGAAACAACAGTCACCTTGAACAGTCACCAAGATTCAAAGGTATTGTAGTGTTGAGTTCCAAATGTGAACGTGGGTTTTCCACAATGCAGTTGATTATGACACCACTGAGATTCATTCTACATCAGCACTGTTTGTGATTTAATGCGCAACAGACATCTGGGACTTACTGTTGCTGGATATGATCCTGAGCGTCATATAAATTCTTGGTTGGCAGAGAGGCATCATTCTACACTCGACACACACTCAAAACTCTTAATTCAACTCAGATGTTTTTCTTAATCCATATGGTTAGAAAGGGGGGCAAAAGGTGTGGGTATGCGTTCCGGCACCTAAAGTATTATAAACTAAGCACTGACTTTACCCACTAAATGTGGGTGCTATGAATGAAGAACAAAGAAAAGGTTTCCATCAGGACATCACATTTTGCAGCGTTATCAAGGTAGATGGAACGAATCAATTATGTTTGACTACTCTTGGTTTCTACAAAGGGAAGGCCTTACGGTATTTGAAAGTAAGAAGTAATTTAATAAGTCCTCGAACCCAGTTTCAACGCCGCTTCGTAAATACTCTCTTGTCTTGAGGATTCCCAACATTACAAATTGCCAACATTACATCAAAATCAAAACTTGCTAGAAATGAGATTTATCTATTTATTCATTCTTATTTAACAAAGATCTAATAAATGCATTATTCTTACCGCTCGGAAACAGGTTTATCTGAATTCTTCTTTCTATTGTAGATGTTTTCTAAGGCTTGTAGCTCTGGTGCATCTCCACAGCCGCTAGTTCTGCATGCTTTTATCAAATCTAGACCATCATCAATCGTTTCGAGTTCTTCTTTATTTTCCGATCGTACTGTAATTAAAATAATAATGATGCACTAGATGCTTAATTCAGGTAAAAGGTATTTTTGATATTGTAACGAGGCAATTTGTGCTCGTTCTGGTTTAGTTTTATGATAGATAGATTTGTACACAGTATGCTTCTAAATTATTTAAATAATTCGGGTTGAATAGATTCTTTGAAATGTTTAGTGGTTTAAGCATTTTGTGTGCTAGACTAATTGGTTGCAAGAAGTGCAAATTTATTATTAAAATTATTATTAATTTATAAATTAAAAAGATTTAAACCAGTTTATTTAAGTATAATTTCACCATGGGAATCGAAGAGCAGCGTTTTTTTTTTCATCGGATAAAACCCAAGCTGATGACGCCAATTATACAAATTATGTGTAGCAGACTCGCTGATTCAATGAGAATACATCTGATTGGTAATCAATTAATACTTAGTGAAAGCGCACCGTATGATATTGTATATGTATGTGTAAAAAAAGCTGATCGGATTGGACATGAATACATTATGGCCGAAATTAATTAGTAGAGCAGGGTCAATAGGTAATTAAGTGAGAATACATGAAATTGTAGCAATTTACTAGAGGTAGGGAGAAAGTAGTGCAAAGTATTGATTGTAATCTTGGCAGGAAATTAGCTAGCCACAGAAATGAATTATAGCTACACAGCGTCCACAGAGAACGAATAATATTGGTTAAAAACTGAATCCTTGTCAGGGTTTTGAAAATAAAATCATGAATTTAATTACGTTAAATTATAATTTAATCATAAATCATATTTATTGAAGCAAGCGATTACATGTCATGTAGAGATATATAAACATTTGCTCAGGTCGTCGAAGGTAACAAATAGAGAGTAGGAAAAAAATATATAAATGTACATGTATAACAATATATATATATATATATATGTATAAACAAAAATTGAGGTGTTATAAACATAGTTATAAACAAAAAAAATAAAGAAATTTGCTTAAGCTAAAAAACTTGCTTTTAAAGCTACATAATTTTAAATAATTTGGTACTATGTTATAAAATTTACATCCAGTTTGAAAGACACTTTCTCAAAAGAACTAAATTGTGTTCAGGCAGCAAAAACAACTCCCTGTGTCTAGTAAGATATACATGTATGTGCTTGGTATTGTTACAGAAATAGTCAAAATGTTTGTAAACATAGCACAGAATTTGAGTAAATGTAAACAGCAGCAGTAAACAGCTTAATCATTTTTCAGCTTTGAAAATAGGTGTGCAACTTGTTTGGCTGTTTATATTAAAAACTGTACATATTGCTCCTTTCTGTATAATAAAAACTCTATCAGTTTGTGATTTACAAGCACCCCCCCCCCCCCCCCCCCCAAACCACATTTCTAAACCCTTCAAAAATAACAAAAAACAAAAAAACAAACACACCACAAAAAAAAAAA
>WYDF02083053.1:0-11094 GCA_009867245.2 Adranes taylori | reverse complement strand
ACTGCGGGAGCTAAATAGAGAAATATCAAAATCAATACGGAAGGACATTAGAACATATAACACAAATGAAATTTCCATAATAATTGAAGAGAACAGGGGTGTGAAATCCTTACGCAAAATCATTTGTTTCAATGGCGCATATGACGTCTTGCCACATCATTCTTGGTCAATCAGACACTTGACATAGAAACTACTAATTCTTGCTCCCCTAGTCATACTGAAATGAAAATATGCAGTTTTTTATATGGACTTTTTAGATAAATTGTCTGGGAACTACTTAAAAAATCTGTCATCTGGCATCAACTTTGTATCTAGTCCACAACATAAATTTAAAATTGTTATTGCTCCACAATATGAATTCAGTTGAGAAACATTGCTTTAGAGAATTAAAGAAGAGTTATTGTTGAATCGTACATAAAATTGAAGGAAACTAACAAAAAAAAGGTTGCATTATCCATTATCAGGACTATTCCTGCTGTCATTCAATTGATTATTTGAAACACAACATGAAGTTAACATCTCATTACCCGTATTCACCTGATTTAACGTCTACCGATTTTCCTTGCGTTTCCTAATACCAAACAAAATGTTAAGACTGCGATTTACAATATCATGGGAAGCTGTTGAAGCCTTCAGCAGACTAGTTTTCAAGATACCACATTCAGAGTAAAGAAAATTGGAGAATTGGTTCAAACCCATGCAAAAGCGTAAAAACCTTAAAGGTGAATATTGTGCAAAGCAATATAATGATTCGTGTCAGAAATGTTTCTTTCTTTCAGAGTGTTTTTTAAAAATTTAAAACATAACCCTAGCATATATGTAATTAAAAAGAGATTTATGTTTAAACTTACGTGCAATCCTTCCGTTGTGACTACCGTTTCAGCGATAAATAACCACACATAAATCCAGGCAAGCAAATGGAATAAAGCACAAAAGGCAAATGACATAGAATAACCAAACGCCATATAAACATATGAACCTAAATAAGTTCCAATGAATAAACCACCTCCAAAGATGCATTCAAATATTGTCATTCTAAAACAAATTTTTAGATGTTCAGTATAAATTTTTATAAAAGTCGCTGGATGATTGCTCAACATAACGTTAAACTGACGATAAAAAAATGTGGTACTAAAATGGTACCAAATTTTGCTAACATTTAAAAATGATACTTATATCTAGCCAACTATAAATACCATCGTTCTTTCTTTTACTGATGAATCTGTAGTTTTTGAGCATGATATTTTATAGCCCTTCCAAAAACATTGAAATCGCAACAATGACTTTCCAGTCAGCAAGAGATGGTGGCCTAAATTTTGAAGTTAGAAATACCATTGAAGAAAGTCAAATCGGCCGCAGTGCTTGTTTAGTCAGTAATAAAATTCAACTTAAAGGTGGCCTAGACCTTGTCGCCGTCAATCATTTTGAGGAAGCTAAAATCTGCAGCAATGCTGCTCCAGTCAGTAGTCAACTTATAAAAGAAAGTAATCTGAAGTTTGCCGTCAACAATCGTCTTAGGAAGTTTTAAATAGCTTCTAAGATAAATATAATAAATACACAAATATAACTTACGCCATTCCTCTACTTTCAGCAGTAGAAATATCAGTTAAATAACACAGTATCATCAAAATAGAAGCTGATGAACCTCCTGTCGAAATTGTTGCAATACACTCAATAAATAGGTATAATGGTGAAGCATTTTCAATAAATGCTATTACAGTACGGATTAATTGCACTCCTATGCAACCTGTAAAATAATTTTTACTATGATAATCATATTACATTTTGCTTTTTCAGTTAATATTTCAGTATTTCAGTAATACACTTAAATTTTGTGGGTACTTGAAAATTTTTATCAAAATTATTCGCGATACAAAATTAGATCAAATAATGAAAATTTCGCCACTTAAAATATGTTTATAAATTTTACATAGTACACATAAGCGTAAAAGAAAACGCAAAATCATGAACACTACTTGCAGTGTGGTGGTTTATTAATTAATGTGCTTGGATTACTATATTGTCCTGTATAACAAGTAAGTTAATTTTTTATTTTTTGACTAGAATTGTTTCAAGGGACAAGCACGTGTTGCTTGTCCCCCCTCCTGTGTTGCTTGTCCCCCCTGCCGTGTTGCTAGTCGCTTGCCGCCCATTATGTCTGCCCCCCACATTCCCCGGTGGAGCTGCAGACGTGCAATAGTCAGACAATGGACAGTGATGAAGAGAACGGTCTTTCTAGTTGCGTTAATAACAAGGATATTTTGGATTTTCCCGCAACAAATAAATCAGTTCATAAAGAAGACGTTTTAACGTCTTCTCGTACTGTCTATGATCGGGCTCCATTTGGCGTTAACATTTCAAATATTGGCAATTCAGGTGATAAAAGTACCCTTGTAGGGAAATGGATCAAAATCAATGAAGTGACGGAAGTCAAATTAGTGGCTTGTAGGAGGAGATAATTTACTTATGTAGAGTTTGATACTACTTTTAATGCCAATAAATTCATTGAATCTAAGGATTTACTTTTAAATAATAATTATAAGTGTAGCATTCCTGCACATTTAATTTCTTGCAAAACCATCACAATTATCCTTTTCTCAGCAGATTAATGAAATTAGACAAGCTTGTGCTAAAAGACTTTTCATTCTGAAACATCTAGCGCCTTCGCGTTGGCGAGGGAGGGGGGGGAGGTGATCAGCGGATTCTTTTTCTCTTCTATAAATCTTCTATTAGATCGGTAATCGATTATGGAGCTTTTATTTTTTTTGGATTCCTCGAAGGTAATCAGGTACAATTATTAAGAATTCAGTATGTGCCCTTAACGTTTTGTTTGGGAACGATTAGATCGTCTCCTGCGTTGGCTAGTTTAGTTGAAGCGGGTGAACCACCAGTTGATTTAAGAGGTATTTATTTGTCACACAAATATTTATTGAAACATGGTTCGGCTAACTCTCTCGTCCATAAAAAAAATTATTGAACTTAATGAATTATTTGCAATTCAGGCTCATAGAGTAGCAAGGATTCTTTCGTTATTAGTTGCTTTTAGAGAAAATTTTTCCTTTATGAATAGGATAAGTACTGGGCACCCCTATAATTTCCTAGTTCCTTATAATTGCCATTTTTTTAATATTCCGATAAGGTATTTTGATGATAATATACATTCTGATATTCGGAAAAATTTTATTTCTTTTAGGAATGTATTTTATCCTGATTCAGTGGATTTTTATACGGATGGCTTTGTAATGGAGTTCCCTAAATCGTCTGCGACGAGCATATTTTGCCGAGATCCCTCAATTGAACTTGCGATCAAACTTCCTGAAGTCTGTAATATTTTTGTTGCGGAAATTTATGGAATTTTGAAATGCATAGAACTCATTGTTTCATTGAAAATCAAGTCGTCTGTTATATATTCTGATTCTAGAGTGTTATCAAATGTATTGATCATTTGAATTATTATGCGAAAGTTAACAATTTAATTCTCGATCTTCTTTTTAAGGCTTCTACTTTGAACCTAAAAATTCAACTGTGTTGGACTAGTTCTCACTCATTTATATTTCGGAATGAAATGGCTGATAGGATTGCCAAATCAGGTCATTCTAATTCGGCCATTAATATTAAATTACCTATGCATGTTATTTTCCTTTGTTGAAAAAATATCTTTTTCATAGTTTACAAGAAAGATGGTCGGATCCTTTATTACTTTCGGGGAAAAAATGTTTCGGGTTAATTCGGTAATAGAAAGTTCTCGGGATGAAGTTGGGATGAAGTTCTCCATTTAACATGGGAACTCTGTTGTGTTCGCTTAGGGAGGACGTTTTCCTTGCTATATATAGAGGCGTCAATATTTCAATATCGGAAAATGAGATTACAGATAATATACCCGTTAATATTGCTAATGTGAAATGTTTACATGCTAGGAGAATCAATAGAACTCACATTCCGGAAAAGCTAATGTTATATAACAATGTTCACTATACGTCAGTGTATGTTTAGCCAATTAGGCAGTGCATGAAATGTCTTCAGTACCGGCATGTCAGGGTAATTTTAGGTCACAGGCAAGGTGTGATAGGTGCTCGGTGGTACTTTCGGATAAAGATTCTCAGGTTTGTCCAGAGATTAGGTGTTTATTCTGTGATGGATCCTCTACTGAAAATAATATTAAGGTTAGGGATCGATCATGTCCTGAATATATCAGGCAGAAAAAGATCAAGGAATTGATGTCCCTAAACAATACTTCCTTTTATGAAACAAATAATGCTATTAATAGAGGTAACTCTATTTCGGTTCAAAATTAGTTTTCAGTTCTTGATAGCGACATCAATCTCCGGAGTTGGCTCAGAGATCTTTCGCTTCGTTAGATTCTGATGATAGTTCAGTTTTTATGTTTGGACCTCAAAAATAATTTCCTAAATCAACTTCGTGCGCTAAAACTCTAGTCACTCAGTCTCCGAAGAGGAGTCAACTAAATTCACTTGGTTTTAAAAGACCACCTATTACCAACGTCTCTAGGACTCGTCTTAGCCAGACTAGAGTTTCAAATAATAGTGAAATCCCTCATTCGTCCTCAGACGTTATTCTTTTTTAGATATTTTTAATGCTTATGGTAACGTAATCCCGTCTATTTTGTGTTCAATTTTAGATAAGTTGGGTTTTCCAGATCATTTTATTTCTACCATTTATCATTTGATTTCGGTTAAGAAATTATATTTATATGGTGAAATCTTCGGCAAAAATGTCATGACGAGGCACTAAGGTACGACAGTTCCTTACTATTCAATATATACGTATATAACATACATAAATTTTTATATGATGGTTCTCGTGATTGCGGATGATTGCGGAATGATTGCGTGATTGCGGATGATCTTCTTATGATTGCGGATGATTTAACTATTTATACTTACAATAAGAATATTAATATAGCAGTTGAGGAAGTACAGAATAGTCTTAATAGACTTATAGGTAATCTTTCTTCTTTGAGACTCTCGGTTTCCACCTATAATAGTTTGATGGTGATTTCCTCTAAAGTCCACAATTTGCCGGATGTTAATATTATTCTTAACCAGGTACCTCATCCAGTTCTTTCTTGTGTTTAGTATCTTGGTATACATTTTGACCCCAAATTATCCTTTTCTCAGCAGATTAATGTAATTAGACAAGCTTGTGCTAAAAGACTTTTCATTGTGAAACATCTAGCGCCTTCGCGTTGGCGAGGCGGGGGGGGGGGGGTGGGAGATCAGAGGTTTATTTTTCTCTTCCATAAATCTTTCATTAGATCGGTAATCGATTATGGAGCTTTTATTTTTTTGGATTCCTCGAAAGTAGCCAGGTACAGTTATTAAGAATTCAGTATGCGCCCTTAACGTTTTGTTTGGGAAACGATTAGATCGTCTCCTGCGTTGGCTAGTTTAGTTGAAGCGGGTGAACCACCAGTTATAACGCAAGGATTCTTTCGTTATTAGTTGCTTTTAGAGAAAAATTTTCCTTTATGAATAGGATAAGTACTGGGCACCCCTATAATTTCCTAGTTCCTTAGAATTGCCACTTGTTTAATATTCCGATAAGGTATTTTGATGATAATATTCATTCTGATAGTCGGCAAAATTTTATTTCTTTTAGGAATGTATTTTATCCTGATTCAGTGGATTTTTATACGGATGGCTCTGTAATGGAGCTCCCTAAATCGTCTGCGACGAGCAAATTTTCTCCCTCAATTGAACTTGCGATCAAACTTCCTGAAGTCTGTAATATTTTTGTTGCGGAAATTTATGGAATTTTGAAATGCATAGAACTCATTGTTTCATTGAAAATCAAGTCGTCTGTTATATATTCTGATTCTAGAGTGTTATCAAATGTATTGATCATTTGAATTATTATGCGAAAGTTAACAATTTAATTCTCGATCTTCTTTTTAAGGCTTCTACTTTGAACCTAAAAATTCAACTGTGTTGGACTAGTTCTCACTCATTTATATTTGGGAACGAAATGGCTGATAGGATTGCCAAATCAGGTCATTCCAATTCGGCCATTAATATTAAATTACCTATGCATGTTTTTTTTTCCTTTGTTGAAAAAATATCTTTTTCATAGTTTACAAGAAAGATGGTCGGATCCTTTATTAATTTCGGGGAAAAAATGTTTCGGCTTAATTCGGTAATAGAAAGATCTCCCTGGTTCAGTTCTATGGAGATCTTTAATAGAAAGATTATTTCAACCATAGTCTTTTTCCCGCGCATTTATTTCGGATTGGACTTAGGGATGATTCGTTCTGTATTTGTGGATCATATGGAGATTTGAATCCTTTTTTGTTGTTGCGGTGATCACAAAATAAACTTCGTATACGTAATTTGGGATGAATTTCTCCTTTTAACATGGGAACTCTGTTGTGTTCGCTTAGGGAGGACGTTTTCCTTGCTATATATAACTTTATTAATTCTAGTAATATTTCAATATAATTTGTTTAGCTTCGTTACGTAGGAACATAAAACTTCTTTTCCTTGTCCCATCTCCATTTTACGTTCATTGTTTTTCCGTTCTTATGTCAGCTGTCAAACGTATGTCACATCAGTCAATAGTCAATAGGCCTTCCGGCAAAAAAGGCCGACTATAAATAATTATAATTATAAGAGAGTTCTAATTGTTTTTATTTTCCGTAATTTGAGTAATACTGGGGTTCAATAACTCAATACAGTGACTGTAAAGTATTCTGTAATGATCTTTTTAATCAGTTGTCTCATTTTGGAAGTGTTGAAAAAACATAAATAAACAAAATTTATACAGACATAAACTAAAAAACATAAATTTATACCGAGACGTAGCACGCATTGTTTGTCTAATGGAATCTGCGAATAAGGTGATAATCATATGAAAATCATTAAATTTCTTATTCTAAAATCAATCGTTATAATGCACAAAAAATGACCAGAATAAAACACAAATGAAAAGCAGCCATTTTAAGGGATTTCAATAACCAAGTTATCATAGGATTAGAAAATAAGCTGCAAATATTGAAGGAGTGCGTAGAGTCGCTGTTTAATGATGCTAGACAAAATCTCACTGAGGTTTCAATCACGGAAGGATTTAAGGGCTCTATATAACTAAAAAGGAAGTGAAAAGCGCTATTAAACCTCAGATACATAACAAAGCAGCTGGACCATGTGGCATTCAGGCCGAATCGCTCAAATTAACAGCAGAAAAATATTCTACTGGTCTGCAATTATTCATCGATCTTTTGACACTTAGACCCGCGACTGGCTAAAATCTATGTTTATCACACTATCTAAAAAAAATATAATGCTTTACAATGCGACGACTAGAGAATATTAAGCTTGATATCTCACGTGCTAAAAATCTTACTGAGAATAATTCATGCAAGAATTAATAAGAAGTGTAAGAATCAGAAGGGTGACACCCAGTTTGGTTTCAGAAATGGGAGTAGGTACGCGTGAAGCACTCTTCTCACTAAATGTCCCAACTCAATGATGCTTTGACATAAGCGCGGAAATTTGAGCTTGCTTCATCGACTATCGAAAGACGTCTGACTGTGTACAACATCAAGAAAAATGATTGAAGTATCAGAAGTATTAAATGTATCAGAAGTGCATTTTATCGCGAATCTAATGGAATCAGACAGCGAAAGTTAAATTAGAGCAATCAACTTCAGAAGAGGTATAAATTAAGACGTTCGTCAAGGGTGCATTTTATCACCGCTGCTTTCATTGGGCAGTTTTTAAAGAAGCTCTCACTGACATAGCTCTTGGTATCAAATAATTAGCAGTCTCGATGAACTACTGTTCCTTTTAAATCTGGTTATAGAGCACGACGAAAAATTCGGCTTGTATATGAATACATCAAAAACCAAAATGATGGTATTTACAAGAAGAGTGGTGGAAACTGTTTTAAAAATTCACGATAAAGAAGTAGTTGAACATGTATCTGCTTTAAAATATCTTGGTATTAACGACATTCGAGCTAGAATTGAGAATGCCCGACACGCCTCCCTTGGCATAAAGAAGCTCTGCACTAGCATTGAAGCTCTTCACACAAACGCATGTCACGTTGCTATATTTTTCCAGTTCGTTTATTTAGGAGTGAATGCTGGACGCTCAACTCGGCTATGGAAAAGCGTATTAAAGCATTCGAAATGTATTTGTACTGGAAAGTTTTCAATGCATCGGTCATATTGTCAGAGAAACGAGATATGACGTTCTAAAGCTACTTATCGAAGGTCGATGATCAGCGGGAACAGATCAGTAGGTCTCTGTCAAAACTCGTGATTAAAGAATCTACGACAGCGGTTTGGCTGCACTTCCACTAACATTTCCCGCTATGAAGATTCACAACGCTATATGGATCGCCAACTTTCGTTAGGAGACGACAGACAAAGAGAAGTAGATTGCAACATGCATACCAAAGTTATCATAATTTTATTTATTTCTTATCCTTCTATTTATTCTTATTCTATATATTTGTTATTTATAAAAAACAAAACTTTATTTGGTTAATAAGCTACTCTAGCTATGTTCTTTTCGACCTTAAAACAATATGAGGGCAGTGTAAAACTGTTATGATGCATTCATTGTTCGCGGAACAAACTTTGAACAATTGATCGAAATGTTAATGTATTTGTTTTGAACCCACATTTTCTATTAAGCTTTAATGCAGAAAATTTTTATTAGCATCGTTTGCAAAATTTAATTTGATCAAATGATCATCCGGTCTAGGTTTCGGTCCCATATATTTCTCATGGGCGGGTTTGATTCGAGAGAACTCTGAAAATTTGATTAGAATTTTTCGTAGCACAATATAGTGATCAGTTAATTTCTGATCCCATGTATTTCTTATAGGAATTTTATCCAGAATTCGTATTGACTCAAAGTCAAAAAGTATTACTAAAAGTTATATTATTTAAATTTTAATTATTACATCGACATTCATAGATATCGTACCTGCTAATCCTAATAATAGCATCCTCTTTCTTCCATTAATATCAGACCAAGGTCCAATAAACAAGCACATCAACGATGGTATAATTGAAGCCGCTACGTCAGTACCAGTAAGTATAGAATTTGCAGTTGCTTCCACATCCTTCTCTAATATTTTTGTAGAGTTGTCTTGATTATCTGTACCTAACTTTGAGCAATTGGCTTTGTCGTAGTGTAATATCACGTAGCATGTCCGATAAGTTATAAAATTCTTCAAAATTGGATCTAAAAGAATTATTAACAAAATTGATTTGATTAAGGGAAATACTTATTACAATTTGGAAATGCTACAAAAAAATGTAATAATTGAAAGGTTAAATTTCATAACTTTGGAAAAGAAGCGTTCAATGGTACAATTATTTTCATCTGTCATAAGGTCCTTGAAGCAATAAAACGTGCAAACATTACAAGCACTCACATAACATTTCGTGTGAGTGTGTGAAAAAGTTTAATAGGGAACGTGTGGAAGACTAAATTTGGAGATTCGGTAAAAATGAGGTTGAGAATTCTTCAAGTATGTGTGGAGAGTATAATATTGTGTAGAGAAATATGGGCGGTAAGGGAGAGAGAGCAGATAGAAAGGATGGCAATGAAATAGGTGAAAAGGATTTTGGAAGTGGACAAGTCAATTCCTAGTGAGATTGTGTTGCAGGAAGATAATTTGAACAAGTGCTGGGTAAAGGGAGTAAAGAAGATGGTAAAGTATGAAAGAAGAGTGATGACAGGGGAGATGGGAAGAATTGTGAGAAAGGTATATATGTGTGCTATAGAGGATATGGTAAAGAGAGTGACAGGGAAAAAATCGATGAAGGATCAAAAGAAAGTGTATGAGATGTGGGTGGTCGATGTGAGCATGGTATGATAGGATGATGGAAGGTAGGGAGTGTGATGTGGAAGTAGAGAGAACGTTGAAGGAGATGTAAATGCAAGAGGAGAGAAAAGATAACGGTAAACCGGTACAATAGTAAGTATAAGGAAACAGAGGTGGTGGGATCGAGGTCAGTATATTTCTGGTTAGATAGGAGTATGACGGAAAAGAGGATGACTGCAAGGTTTAGGTGTGAGAGTATGGAACAGGGAATAGATTTTGGATGAAAGAAAGTGAAAGGTGTTGTAGGGTATGTGAGGAATGAAGGAAATATGGGAGCACTGGGTGAATGAATGTGAAAAGTTTGGATGGACAGAGAAGCAAAAGTAGGAAGCAAGAAACTGGAGGGCGTGTATGGAGCAGGGAGGATAAGGCATTAAGATAATGGAGAGGATAGTGGAGGAGGTAAATAGAATGTAAAAGTAAAAATATGGGAAAGAGGGACAAGGGAGAAAAGGTTGCGCATATCATTTCATTTCAATGGTACATTTCAACATGCATATGGTACTAATAATATGGTTTTGTTTTTTTTTATTGTTTTTGCTTTGGTTTTCTATATATTTTTTATTGTTGTTTATAGTAATGTAATTTTGTAGGAGAGAATGCGTATTAATTATGTGAGATCTGAGTTTTAGAGGAATTAGTTTGTACAAAATTTGTGAAATTCTATACAGATGTCAATAAATGTTTTATTTATTATTACAACCTTAAATAAAATGGGAGAGTTACAACCCTAACAAAGGGTTTAATAAAATGGGTTGAAATATCTTGCGAACGCTTATCGCATTACTTATTGTTAAAGGTTAATTTCTATTGCACATTTAAGTCATTACGACATATTAATGTATAATTGCAATTCTTTCAATAAAATCTTGGAAAGCTTTTCTACTGATTTTTCTGCACTACATTTCGTTAAATATCGAATATATGACAAGGCAATTTCGATTCTATAATAATACAAGACTTATTTAGAAGAAGTGGGAAAGGGGATTTAAAGGTTTTAACTTTCCCTTAACGTCTCCCTTAAGAGGTTTAAGATTTCCTCTCCAAACTTTCGGATTGTCTAATTTTACTACAAGTTTTTACCACTAAATAATATATATACCCCTCCCCTCCCCTATTCCATATCAACTTTCCCTTTCCCATATAAAGAGCTTTTAATATTTTAAAACTAGATGATAACCCGTCGTAAAACGACTATCCATTACCAGGTCATATTTTATTTACCCAAATGAGTTGGGT
>WYDF02083042.1:0-11094 GCA_009867245.2 Adranes taylori | reverse complement strand
GAATTTTTTCTACCTTTGTGGTCTCTCATATATGATTCGCAATTTTCGATGATTACCTGCTTAAACAACTATTATAACTTTGATAAAGTTCCTAATAAATCGTAAAAATTTTGGTTTTGTTCTTTGGGTTGAATTTCTGTTTGTTGATGATACTGAAATTGATTTGTTGGATAATTTTAAACAGGTTCTTGACTTGATTATTCAAAATCTGAATAATCTTCGGGAGGATATTCAGGATAGAATGTTTCAATGAATGGATTTATTTGATTTTCTGACAACTCAAGCGCATTTGAATGGATATGTTGTTGGCGGATTTTATTTTGTTGGGCAGGTTTAACAGATTTCATTGTAGATAAGCCCATTGGAATTGGTTTATAACTTGACTTATAGTTAGGGTTTGGTTTGAACACATTGGTTCCAGATGTTGAAGGTTGCTGTTGAAATTGTGGATTATTAAACATTGGTGGATTTTTGTTTTGATTATGTCTAGTTTGATTTCTTTGATTGTTAAGAAAATAATTCAAATAACCGAAATTATTTTGTGGAAAATTTCTTTGAAAATTTGGAAAATTGAAAATTCTTTGTTGAGTAATATTATTTCTAAATGTATTTGTTAGTAACATTATTGTTATTATTAGGTGTTTGATAACTGTAACTGTTAGATGCATTATTATTTCTAAAATTGTTAGTAGGAAATGATAATGATCTTGTATTTACTATATTTAATGAATTATTATTTTTAAAATTATTTTGTGGACTTTTTGGTTGAAAATTTTGTAAATATTTCATCTTTCGCCATATTGGAAGTTTCCTTCTTCTAGGACAGCGGTTCTCAACCTTTTGTTTATCGCGTACCACCATAAGGAAATCACATAAAGTGTATGTGATTTCCTGTTTTATGTCATAAAGTATAGTACCACCAGTATTTGAAAAAAAAATGTTTACTAATCTTGCTAAAAAAAACGTCTCAAATAATAATAAAGTTCTGGAAGGGACCTTATATTTCGTTATATTTTGCTAAAAAAAAACCTCTCAAATAATAATAAAGTTATGTAAGGGACCATATTTTACGTACCACCTGGTGTTCACAGGTTGAGAACCCCTGCTGTAGGACAATTGACATAGCCTCTTTAAGATGCTGGGCCTTTTGCATATGAACTGCTAAAGCTAACTGACCAGTCAAACATTATAAAATTGTTTGAAGAGCCATTTTATCATATATACCTATTTTTGCAATACGAATTTGCTCATCTGCAATTATTAATCGAAGTTTTGTTTGAAGAAGACTTCGATAGTCTTGAATTTTCATGCCAAACTGATAAGGAGTTTCTTTGGAATGTTGTTTTAAAGTCATTAAGTCTTAAAGTCATTAATCTTCATTTCTTTGATCAGCATAGTATTGATTCAACAGATCTTTTATTTTCTGCCAACTAGCTATCTCATCTCCCCTAGAGCGTATTAAACTTTGAGCCCTACCTGTAAGTTTGCTGATAATAATTCTAAATACCTATTTGTTTCTAGGATTATTAACATTTGTCGTATCTAGAAAAGTATTTATCAAATTTTTACAAGCTGCATTGAATAACTGTAATGTCAATTGCGTGCCATAAAAAATGGGATCGCATTCACATGGAAATTTTGGATATTGGTTCAAAATCACTAGTTTGTGTAGCTAAGGAAATATAATATTTATGGATATAATTGTAAAGGATTGATAAACTTACATGAAGATCTTCAATTGATGTGTCATGTCCGCCATTTTGTTGAACTTGAACCAATTCGTCATTCGGGTGTGACACTTTTTAAATTACTTATTTAGATTAATTATACTTGCTTTTAATTAGTTTTCTTATTAATTACGTTTATTTAATATTTAATTACTCGTAGGTTCCATTTTTATGGTTAACGATCAAAATCGAAGCTTAATTTCTCTCTCTCTCTGGCTATTTTTTACACCGTTTTAAGCCCAATTTAAATCACATGCCTCGCCACCAATTAAGGTCTCACGCCAGTGGACCTTGTTTTAAAAAAAACAATCTTTTTATTTTTAATTATTTGACAAAATTCCACATTTTGATTTCTGTAGAAACCCCTCTATATTTTACAGACTAGTCCGCCACTATTTCCTAAATCAATCCTCTTAATTAAATTAAGGAAAAAACCTCTAAACTCCTTACTTATTCCTCTTCCAAGAAGAGATAAGGAAAATTTTCCTTTCCTTTCTTTCTCCCCCTCACTTTACTTCTTTCTCTCTCCTCAATGATTCTTTCCACTTTAACTACTCCTGCCGAACATATTTCTATATTCCCAATTAAACGTCTATCTTCATCGCTTCAATTCATTTTCGTACATGATGCATTCACCCAATGTTCCCACCTTCCTCATCTCTTCCACATATCATTTCCTCTCACTCTTTTTCATCCAGTAACTGTTTCCCTTGCTCGCACGCTCGTCAGAAAAGGCACAATCATTCTTTTTTCCCATGCTTACAGCTGATGTCATATATTCCAATATTTCGTATTATATCTTCCATTCCATAATTTTTTTCTATCTTACTTGCAAACTCTTCATTCTCTTCACTATTTCATTTACAGCTTTGTCCACATCACACATTTTCTCGTACCATCATTGTTTATCCACTTATTCTCCTCAATACTCCATACATCATCCTTTCTATCTGCTTTCTTTTACCTCCCATACTTGCGCTCCTTGTAACATAATCACAAACTTCATTATTGTAATTCTTATTGTCACCGAATCTCCAAATTTCCTTCCCACACACATCTTAATCTCTCCATTCTACTTTTGCTTTTTTGCTGTCAAATTTACATGTTCGTTGCAGCTTCCATTATAATTTAAGGTAAAATCTAAATACTTACACATTTCACATTTTCAATCATATTCTCTCCTAACTCAAACTTGTCTTTTTTATTGATCCTCCCATCTCCCCTTTTACACACCATCAGTTTAATTTTTTCCACACTCACCTGAAACCCTCTTTTTTCCATGTACGTATTCACCCATTCAATTATTTCCTCCATTTTTTCTCTCATTTTCTCCATACATACAAAAACATCCTCATATCCTAAAGATTACACATTCTCTTTCGTAGCATTACCTCTCCGCACAGCCTTTTTACAATACCTTTTCCAATTGTGACATATCAAAATTAAGCTCGCACTCATTGGAAATAACTAGATTTGTAACTATTTTATATCAAAAAGTAACTAGATTTAAAATTAATGAAATAATAACTTTGTTAAAAAATCTATATTTTAGATATCTAATAGACCGATTTTAGGTAAATAAATAAAACAATGAAATATTATCTCATATTTATTGTCAATATTTACAATAAAATATAATCCTAATAAATATAAACCAATGAAATCTAAACATCTTCTTCAAATTCATAGATTACGGTCTTGGAAAAAATAGAAGGAATATTGTAGTGCCCCAAACTAATGTGGATATTCCATCATCGCAAATGTATGTCTAGTCGTCAAAGGGGACAAGGTAAGTTTATTTTGGGTCTGGGTGAAGATGTCGTGACCTATAGATGTCGAAGCAATGTTTTATGAAATCGAAAATCTTCAAATGAAATATTATTTTAACGACATTTTATTTAATGCCTTTTTAAAAACTTTTTTCGTAACAGATGTCTCGGCTATCTGACACGTTTTCAATCGCAAACCTAAAAATTCGTACATGAATGTTCCTGCCTATTCATTTCGGTCTGAATATGGAGTGTGAACGAATCAGTATCTGTATAACAGAGCAGAGCTCTAGAACCATAAGTTGGTTTAATGAACTTATATTATAGAGAAAGTCATACATTAACCATTTGGATACTTCGAGGACCGCAAATCCAATATAAATGGGTTTGTCGTAAACATACTTGACTGGCGATAAATGGATCAAACAAGATCTTCAGTGAAAATTTACATCTCTAAAATTTAGTTTAGCGATTAAATTGCATGCTCCATGGCGATGTCATCTTCCCAACTAGTTACTAATCGAATTTCTTTTCTCAATGTTTTCAAAAAAAGTTAAAAAAATCGCATTGTTCATGAGCTTGTAGAAATCTTTCTCGAAACTATTTGCAGCAGTCTGACGCATCGTGGTATTTAATGAAATATGTTGTTCGATCCATATAGATTGCTTGAATCTTAAGAATCTTAGAATTTTCATCAATTTCATATGCTTGCTGCACTACACGATAATGTGCATTTCTCTTTATTCTGAAGATTTGGCATTATTTTTTTCTGATTGAACTTAGATGTAGGAGGGACCATTAACTCAGCCAAGAACGGTAAATCGTTATGAACATCGTGGATCTCTTTTGGATATTCAACAATTTCCAAGGTGTAAGTAACTGGAGAGTCCGGGGAAACGTTCAATATATCTAATTTGTCAATTTCAGCTTCCGATAAAAATTCCAGGTCGTCATAAGGTAAAGGTTGAGATAGAGCCCACCCATGTAAATTATTCGCATCCCAATAGCCAAGATACGATGTTGGTTTCGAAGCATCATAAGTATATTCCTTATCTTTCGTCATGTATGGATTATTGACTCGAGCATGACGCTGCATACAAGTCGATATTCCGCCACGAATAGAGTTCCTAATGAAATGCCATTTTTCAGTATATTTGAATAATTCTATTTCAATTTTTATTTTTAAGCCGGCGGAAAACTGGAGCTGTATATAGACCTGGAGCTGTATAATGTTGTGCGGCCTCCAATCCATAAACTTTATACCAAACATCTCTAACGTTTTCAAATACATCGGCCAAGAGGAGAACGTCTGTTTTTAAATAAAGGCGCATAAAATCACATAAATTTGCACAATTAAATTTATTCTAAGCAGTTGTCTTCGTTTGAAATATTCGTTTAATTTACATTATAAAATCATCGTTTCTCCGGTAAACTAATATCAGCAAATTTCTCAAAGGAATCTAAATGTTCATAGGGAAAGGTGTCTTTTGTGTATTTAAATTAAACTTTCTTCATTTGGATAGGATTTGCGTACTTCAACGAATTGGTCACGTTTCAGATTGGATGCGAGTTTTTCAAGAGAACTATTTATGAAACGAATTGAATCGCGAAATCGAAGGTTGTATGAATGAACTCTCTCATATCCATTTGTATCTTCATAGGTACCTACATCTAATTTTTTCGAGAATGTAATATACCGTTCTTTCGTTTGAACCAATACTTCAATTTCTTCGCCGGCTTCAACAAGATCTTTTATGAATAAATGTGTATCCACTCAGATTATGGAAAAAGATTGGCAAGATTGGAATTTTATACTTTAGATTGCAATTTGAACATGGCGAACTAACATATTCTCCAGTTAAATGATTATGATCGTGAACTTTATCACAGACTTTAATTTCTCTCACAAATATGACAGTGGGTGATAAAAAATAGTCAATATGTTACGAAGGTGTTAGATGATTCATAGAAACAATAGGCAGTAGATGTTTAGATTAGACGAACTAATGTGAAACAAATATATGTCACAATTATCAGGAGAAGCAAATATATCAAGAATGCACTGGGCAGAAGAGAAGCGGTCTTGTCTGCAAGTGCTAATTCAAAGATGCAGAGATATACAAACGGACGTTCATCTGTGTTTTGCAAATAATTTTGTATATAATTTTCATTATGAAATACGCATTAAACAAAACATTTCTGTTGCATTTTAAAACACCACTAAATGAAGAAATGGAAATATTACGTTAAACTAAATGTTAATTACCAACTGTCTAATTCCAAAGTAAGATCAGAATGATTTAGATATACTTAACAGTTAAAATACATTATTTAGCTCCATACAAAATGCCAAATGCATACTACGCATCTTGTAACCACCATACACACCACGTATTATACAATAAGTACATATAACAAAGTAGCTTTCATCAACTAGAAAGTATCCCGAAAACCGAAAAAAAAATGTGGGATAATTTCCGTTCCGGAAAAAATAACAGGGTTTTTTTTCGGTTTTCGGTTCGGGTCCCAGGTAACAAATAAAATAAAATATAAAATTATTCAAAATAAATATAGTTTATTATTTAAAACAGATACTGAAAAGATTTGCAGTAAAATATGTTCAGTTTTACTTTTTTTTACAAATTTTGCTGATAATTATGTATCAGACCGGATTATTGCCAACTTCATGATCAAAGTCCTCAAACTGATGACCATTAGACCTAAAAAAAACCTCAAAGTTAAATACCGATATACAGCACAAAGAAAAATAATTAGAAATATAATTTCTATAGTCAGTCTTAAAGCTTTCACCATAGGAAAATTGTTACCTGTCAGACAGGGATAACTAATTAATCATCATATAAGAAATGAGATTTCCGCATGCTTCATCAGTAACTTTTATTTGATAAGTTCTAATGCTAAAGATTTATAGGGAAATGTTTCTCAAAATATGAAGAAGTATAATATGTAAGATTAGAGCGTAGCTATACGTCAACGGCGTCAACGGCAGCAATACATTCGGACCCACAAGTGTGGTATGGCCGTTTTGCTTTTAGATAACAAGCATTTAATACCAAAGAATAGTGCGTGCGGAAGGATCAGATATTTCTAGCTACTATACTGCTAAAGCCCATGTTTTTGGTCAAAATCAGGCACCCCCATATGTTGCATCTACTTTGATAAGGTGTGGAGCGATTTTTGTGCGCTTGTAATATGAATTATATTTGCACCTACATGCGGCAACACACCGTAAAAATTTGCGTCTTTTTAATCATGCACAAAAAAAAAGTTCATGTAAAGAAAATAGCTCGTAATTGTATTTGTGCACAATAGGAGACTGAAGATATAGCAGATGAGGTACAAAGAATAAATTCGAGTTAATGAGTAAAACTATCAAGCTTGTACCAGAACTAGGTTTATGATATATGATGATTAGGCATAACATGAAATATATGCAAAAATCGCATTTAAATAGAAGATGAAATGAAGCTGATTACTAGAAACAAACTTACATGAAACTTCGTAAGCACAAAATTTGGGAGCAGCATACTTTATTCCAAACACACAAGTCCAATGATTAGTTTAAAATAGCATACGTAATAAACAACCTGCAAAGAAACAGAAATTATGCATAAAATATTTCGAAACAAATATTTCTGGCTAAATAAGAAAATAATATTTATATTTTCAGTTATTGTTATCCGCAAAATGTATTCAGACTGGTGCGATACATCTGAAACCTTTAAAATTATCATCATTTCAAAAATTATACATATTTTGTTAAGCTATAGCAGGATTACTAACTATAACAGGATAGTCGATCGCAAAGCAAAGTTATTTGAAATCAGGTATTTTGCTAGCATTTGTAAACATGTCCAGAATAAAATAAACGTTGTGGTATATATTTCTAAGTATATTTAAACAGCTCATTTAAGTAATTATTTAATACATCTCGAAATTATTTCAGCTTTATTTCATTTTAAGGTTCTGGTATGAATTGTGTAAACAGTACTTTAGGTAACTCTGTCATGAGCAGGATAAAATACTGGCTGTGATATGTATCCCGAACTATATTTAAACTCATTGATTAATTCTACTTAAAGGCCCTGTTACAAAGACAGCAAAGCTCAAATACTATAACTAACTCTGCCAGGAGATTATCGTTATCAAAATGTCAATACTATTCGTTACTAAAAAATAAGCTTTTTCAAAAAAATCGCTATCAATAAGATCAAAAATAAGTATTGATAAAAAAGCAAAAACATATTAACTACAAAACAGTAACCTATCACTTTCAATATTTAATAACTTCTTCATTGTATAAATGACTGGAAAATGCAACGAGACGAGATGCCTGGAAAATTCAAGGCATCAGTGGACAAATACAACATTTACAGTAGTAATATATAGAATGTTTGTAATACCTGTAACAGAAGCAAAATTGATACAAATAGTTATCCAGTCTCTGTACAAATCATCAGGCGGATGCGACGGTATACCGGCCAATATAATAAGGAAATATATGTATGTATGCTGGTAAATAGTACCATTACTTAAAGAAAAGAGATCCACAACTAATGGAAAACTAGACCTGTAGCAAATCAGGATTTGGAAAATCGACGAATTAAGTTTCGCAAAAAAAAAATTGAAATCTTTCTTAAGGAGAGATTTGGAATTCGTGGAAACGCAAACTAGTATACTTAAATGATAGATTGGGTACCTAAGGGAATTAATGCCCACAATGTCTTTCCCACCATAAATAAATACAGGGATAGCGCAAGGGAGTAGTTTAGGACCTCTCCTATTTCTCATAGTAATAGACACTACCAGATGAGGTAAAAATAAGAGACTTAAAAAATATTTGTTACAAACTAACATAAATCAATGATAATACACGTCCAAAGTATTAGACACTAGTAAATAAAACTTCCCTGGATTTTGAACAACTATGTTTAATGTTGATAATGATTACGTTTCAACCTCATTTCGAGATCTAGTGATCCCGAAATATATGTATATCGGTCCATGCCCAAACAAATGAGTCAAGAAATGATTAAGATTTTAAAACTTGTAAGGCGCTTAAAGCACAAATTAAGGGACTTATAGGCATATGTCTATAATATTTAAGATTGAGTGAGAAATGTATAAATGCACCAATGCCCAAAACAAGCCAGTGAACCTGACTTGATTAGAAAATCTACAACAAAAATTCCTTAAAAAAACATCGAATACACTTCACGAGGCTGCTTAGAAAATGTGGTTCTCTACAGAATAAAAAACCTGGCCCACTTAGAAGTAGATTATGGAATGAAATGTGCATATAATTATCAACAAAAACGTCTTTTAAAACCGACGGTAGTTTACAAAACTTTGAAATTAATACTACACTCGAAGTTAAATATTACCTTAGCACATGTTGATTTTTCATCGATCGTTCCAACTACGATTCATAAAAACCTACATTAGAAAAGAAATCTATTTTAGCATAACATTCTGATAAAATTTATAATTAAGTAACAAAAAAATTATATCAGATATAAATACAGCCAAAATTTATAATCAGCTTAAATCATGCGGTAATTCGTAGCATCATAATTAAGAAAAATATGTTATCCCATAGCCCAAGTATTTGAATTTAATGTTATATATAAATGTTAAATCATTCAATGTGAAATTCTATTACACTTTGTTGCACCGCCAAACTCCATATTAATTTGTAACGTTCGTGTGTAGATAAATTATATAAGCAACCCCTACATGAGATTACTACCCAAATATTATAAGAAAATGTTTTATCAAGGGCACTACACTGAGGAATATGTAAATAAGGAATATGGAACAAATTAATAAAGAATGTGCTGTAACTTACATAAATGACCAGCTTATTCCAAAGAGGCTACATCTTAGTTTCAGTTGAATAATAATTCAGCCAGTAATCTGCGTTGAGTTAGAATTGATATGCATTTAAGCATAAAACGGGCGTCTGTGCATTTTAGGTAGTTAGTAAATACATCGTTTCTATTAAAATGCAATGTACCAAATAATCTGCATTACAATCCAAATAATTTGAGATATGGGAGATTCCAATCCATAGGTTTAATATTACAATTTAATTATTAAAAACTGCATATATTACAATTTATACGTCAATTTTCCATTAATTTTAATATTAATAAATCAGATAAAAACAACCATGTCTCAAATTTTTCGGATTTTAATATAAATTATCTTGGTATATTGCATTTTCATAAAAAAAATGTGGTTACCGACCACCTAAACTGCAGTTACCATAAACCGTCATTCTTCGTAAATATGTTTTGCTCAATACTGATTTAAATCATGGAATGATAATCAACTAATGTTTTCACCTATTACTTTCATCTCAAGAATTTTTATAATTATTTTCTTTGCGAAATATTAATAAACATCGCCGCAGTCTAAATAAAATGTTAAATTTTCTTTTAAACTCATCTTCTCAAAGTTGACTCTTCTCTATAAAAATTCAACAGGAGAAAATATGGGCCTGAAAATATTAATAAAATACTAATTACAAAACTAATATTATTGTACGTGAACTACATTGCAATTTATATATCAGATCTTCTTAAGAAGTGATATACCACATTAATTATCTCAAGTTTCCATCAGGAAATTTCATTAAAATTTACCTAAGCGGTTGGTAGAGTTTAAATAAATTAGTTTGCGAACCACGTGTCAATTAAAGCAATACACTAGTTCATTACAAACTATTTCGTTAAAATTTATATAAAGTACAAAAATAGGAGAAATTAACTATGAAAGTAATAATTTAAATGAAAGAAAGTCATAAATCTTTTAGATTTAAATGAAGATGATTAAAATAATTAAAGATAAAAACTTACATTTTTCAGTCCCAGCATTTACACTTCAGTTACAACCGAAGTACAAAAAATAAATGAACGAGTGAAGGTTGCTTGCTGAAGTTGCGTAAACGAGACGTTTCTAGAGAATGAATTGAATGAATGACTGACTGACAGAATTTTAAAAGTATAAGCACACTGACGCGAATGTTGCGTTTAACTATAGTAAAATAGAGCGTGTAAAAGAATTTTTATTGTTAATAAGATTAGTTTTATTTATGTAATAATCAGATAATCAAAATTATAATAATAAACCAAAATTTTAAAATTGATGATGCAAAAGTTCTATTTTGCATCATAACAGTGAAACTTTTATTTTACTGTTTACTATAATATCTTTCACCAAAAATAAAGTAATATGAGAAACGCTCAGGATACTGAAAAGATTTAGTACAAACCCTTAAAGGTGGTGTAATCCTTGTATGTTGTCATGTACCATGGCTTATTAAGGTTACTAGCCTCTTTGCAAATATATGACCGCCATTTTAAACTTGCCATCTTAATTTTATTTAATAAGAATGTGTATGCACCGTATGGAGACCTTGGGGGGAGAAAAGAGGCACCGGCAGACCACAACAAGACCACCAGATGGCATGATGACATCAAAAAAACAGCCGGACTGAACTGGTACCAAATGGCACAGAACAGGGAAAACTGGAAAAATATGAGAGAGGCCTATATCCAAAGGATAGAAAACGG